>JAJPUD010000014.1:104007-147683 GCA_023553655.1 Myrmecobius fasciatus | reverse complement strand
AGGGAGCGGGGCCTCCGCAGGGGCCGGCCCCGGCTGGGCCGGGCCGGGCCCGACGCCCCCATGGCCACGGCAAGCTGGCGGGACGGCTCCGGGCAGGAGAAGTACCGGCTCGTGGTGGTGGGAGGAGGTGGCGTCGGCAAGTCGGCGCTCACCATCCAGTTCATCCAGGTGACCAAGACGTAGCCCTGGGGCTGGGGGCCTCCCTTGGGGAGGGGGCTGGGGCTGCATCTTGGGGGGGAGGCGGGACTCAGTTGACCCTCGTGGGGGGAGGCGGGGCTGAGGTCCCCTCCCGTGGGGGGAGGGGGAGCTGACTTTGCCCCCGGGATAGGGGAGAGGCTGACATTGCCCCGGGGGGGGCGGGGAGTTGAGACTACCCCCGTAGAGGGGAGGGGGGGGCTGAGGCTGCCCTTTTAGGGGGGGGGGAGGAGTAGTTGAGACTGCCGTCCTCCCCACCCCGGGGGGAGTGGGGGAGTGGGGTGGAGGCCACCCGGTGCGCTGAGTGCCTGGGGCCGGGAAAGTTGTGGATGCCGGCCTCCCATCTCGGCCCCGGCTGGTGCCCGCTTTGCGGATGGACGGTGCCGGGGGAGCCAGGCTCCCGAGGAATGTGGAGGGGAAGGGTGGGGAAGATGTTAATCCACCTTATCTCTCGAGCTGGGGCCGGCCCGGGCGGCGGAGAACCGGGGGCTGCTTCTAAACCCCCCCTCCCCACTTCCCCCTAGGAACTTGGTGGTTCTGGAGCCTGGGAATCCTTGACTCCCCCGCCCGCGCCATCATCTGCTTGATAATTGGGGAGCCCCCCAACCCGGGCAGTGCGTCCTCATAGCGGGGGTCCGGCCTAGGAGATGCCTCCTGCTGGCTTAAAGGCCATCTCCTGGGGTTTGACTTGTGAAGACAAAGAGATGAAATTGTTTTGTGCACTTTATGCACGTGTTAGAACCTTCCCTCTTTGGCTGGAACTATAAAGATACGGGGAAAATGGAGAAATGAAAATAGAGCCAGAGAAACCATCCCATTCCTCCGAATTTCTGGTGTTCGACACCCCCTATCCTAATAGTCATCCTTTCCCAAATAGCTGTTGTAAGTAGTCTCTTTATTTTAACGGAGGAACAAGCCAAGACTGGGAGATTTAGGTGACTTTGCCAGGCTCAGCCAGGTAGGAAGGCAGGGAGGCAGAGTTGAAAGCCAGGCAAAACTCCCTGATTAGAGTTCTTTACCCTCGACCACATTGCCCTTTGAAAGGCCCTCAGCCATCAGTGGGGCTCTGCTGGATGACGTGCCCAAAAAGATCCCACAAAAATAAGTGAGAGATTAGGGACTGAAATCAGTGTTCTGACTACAAATCCCGATTTCTATTTGACCATCCTCCACCCTTCCTTTATTTTAGATTTATCTAACTTGTGCATCTACTCTAGCTTCCCACCCTGAAGTAGTTTTCTTCTCTGTTCAACTATACATTTATTAAGTGACTCTTTTGTGCCAGACTCTGTGGGTCAGATACCCTTAGGCTGTGGGCTTGCATCTGGCTAGGGAAGATCAGAGGTAGAAGACTTTGACATAGTTCCTCGGATAATTGTTAAGTCCCTCGTTGCTAGGTACTAAGCTGTAGATAAAAAGATAGAAAATGCAATTCCTCTCACTCTCTTGAGCAACAAAATCTAGTCTGTTGGGAGTTTGAAGATTACACAAATAAATGAATTGGAATGAGGAAAGTATGTGAAAGGTCAAATTGTGATAAGAGAATGTGGGGGAGGGTACTGGGAAGATCTGGGAAGGCCTCTTGGAGGAAGTGGTCTGAATTAGGTCAGGAAAAAGGAAAAAGATTTTCTACAGGTGGAGCTGTGGATGGTACTCTTTACTGATATGGAGAACAATTTTTAGAATTAAAAAAATTAATTTCTTAGAATTTGCTGCTAGTAACAGGACTCTGATTTTTTAAATTCTCGATTTCTTCCATCCAAAAATCAGGTACTAGTGTACTAGTTAGATTGTTAATCTTTATAATACTGCTTTTGTCAGTTCTTGAGACCTAAGAGATGTTAGGTGGTCATTTGGTGCAAGCATTGATCTGTATTCACTGTTTGGTTTTGTGGGCATATCCTGAAAAAGGATAGTAAAAAGTATAATTGAAATGCTTTGGTAGGATTGGGTTTTATATCTTTCCAGTGCATTGTTCTAAAATGGAATACTTAACCTATTCTTCCATTATTACTTAATGTGTGTTAACAGCTACAGATATCAGTACCATGTGCCATGTTGATGCTATGAGTAATAATCTTTACAATAGTGTGGGACTAAGCAACCTAAAAGCTGTTACTTCAGTTTAACAAACATTTGTTAAGTACGTGGGTGTTATGATACAAAGATTACAGAAAAAACTAAAACTTCAGAACTTGTCCTGGCCCTCCAAGAGTTTGGGGGGAAAAAGGGGAGAGGAAAGGCGTGCATTCTGAAATATAAATAGAAAATGTTTTTACTGAGTAAAGCAAAGTAATTCTTGGATGGAACAAATATTAATCACTTCAGGGATCTCTGGTGTAAGAGATGGCACCCTGGTGATGCTTTGAAAGAAGCAAGGTATTCTACCATCTGGAGATGGGGGAAATAAATATTAAACACTGGGGATCATTTGGAGAAGGGCTTAGAGTTGGTTACTGGAATGCTATCCGTGGGAAATAGCTTGGAGACCAAAGTGATTGGAATGGACAGTGTGTCAAGTAGAATACTTTTAAATAATACTGGAAAAATAGTTTCCAGCCTGAAAATTTTGTGTTATGCTAGAAGCAATGAGGTACAATTGAACAGTTGGAGGTGGGAGTGACATGATCAGATCTGCGTTTTAGTAATGTCAGCATTTAGTATCAGTAATTGAGACTTGGGCTGCCAAAAATATTTTAAAAGTAATAGCAGGAGTGAGTGATTTGGTTTAGCCTGTAGAACCTAGGATACTGTCATGTGGCTATTTCCCAAGGGTTTAGGGCTAACATTAGCTAAACGATTTATTGAAGGCTTTTCTCTGGGGAGTATGGTCTCATGGTTTGAACAAAGTGGGAGGTGTGAAGTAGGAATTAGGGATTCTTTTCCTGACTCCATTATTCATAAATTGTTTTACTTAAAATACACAAAACCACAAGTGGTTAAAAACTTTGTTTGGCTTCCTGTTGTTTGAGTCCTAAATGAGTATAATGATTAGAAATTCTCTGGGTGAAGAAACTTGTGGAAGAAAAGCACTGGATATTGGACATAATGCTGGATATGAAATCAGGAGGCTCCTGTTTCAATTTTACTTTTCTGATACTTAATGTCTTTGTGATCTTTGACAAGGAAAATTTTCTTTTTGAATTTATTTCCTTGTAAAATGGGATGACCATATCTGCACTACCCACTTTATAGTATGGTGATGAGAAAAGCATTTGCAAAAGTAAAAGCACTAGAGAATGAGTACTTTTTTGGAAATCTTGTAATAAACATCACTTTGTAATCATTGACCATCTAGTTTATAGAGAGCATTGAGCTAGGTGCACATTGATGTAAAGGAAGTTGAAGTGACACATGATCCTTCCCTTGGAAATTTGCACTTCAGGAAAGATAATATTTTTAGTTAAAATACCTAGATAATTTTTAGTCAAGTCCCATTTATGGAACATACTTAGTTATGTGATCTGCAGAATTTGAAGTCCTAAAGGAAGTCAGGAAGGGAGAGGGTGAAGGTTAAAGAGCATTCCCATGCCTGCTACAGTAATAGAAAAGTTGGGAAAAAGAAGGGATTGGGGAAAGGATAATGCGTTCTTATTGAATATGTTGAATTTGACATGCCTGTGGCAGTCCATTGAGTGGTAGAAAGGACAGTTAATTATGTGGGACGGGAGAAAGACTAAGGCTGGATTTTTAGATTTTGGAATAATCTGTAAATTTGAACCCATAGTTTCACCAAATGAAAGAGCAAAAGAGGTCTCAGGACAGACCTTTAGGTGATACCCAAAGTGGACATACCTTGGGGTAAAGATCCAGCAAATGAGTCAGAAAAGAGTAGTCGGGTAGGAGGAGAGAACCTGGACAAAGCAATGCCATGAAAACCTTAGAGAGGAAAAAGTATCTTGGAGAAAATGGGGCTCCATAACGTTGCAGAGATGTCACAAAGAATGGGTGTTGAGAACAGTCCATCAGTTTTGGCAGTGAGGTTATTGGTAACTTCAGAGAATGCAGGTTTATTTGAATGATGAGGGCTGAAGTTTCCTGATAGAGGGACTTAGAAAAGAGTAAGAGTAGTGGAAGTGGAGTCCTCAAGTTATTGGTGGTTAAAGCCACAATTTTTTTTTTTTTTTTTAAAGTATGGAGGAGACATAGGTGAGGGGATTTTTGGCAGTTGGAAGATCAGTAGATGGGAAAGATGGAAGATTAGAGAGAGTGAATGATAGTGAAGGCAAAATGATGGAGAAGACAAAAGGCATTTTTGAGAGTAGTTGTCTTTCAGATAGAAGCAGAAGGAAATTCTAGCCTAAAATTTTCTTGATCTAATAAGTCATCCTTATAGGATCATATCTTTTATTTTGATTAGTCTTATTGAGAGAAAAAGGATATTTAGTAGTGGGTTTATTTATTTTTTTTTAAGTAGCATTAGAATGTCCAATGCTGAAAATAGAGTTTTAATTCAGAATTAATTTTTTTTAACCTGAATTGGTCCTTCAGTTATCCCAAGCTTTGAATTAAAGAGGCATGGCAAAATGAAAAGAGGACATCATTAGGTAGAAAAATCTACCTAAGAAAAGAGCACTGATCTTAGAGATAGAAAATCTGAATTCAGGTCCTGATGCTTTTTAGCTTTGTTATTCTGGACAAATCATTGAAGCTTTCTTACCTGTAAAGTGAGCATAATTCATGGGGTCTGTCCAAAGATATTTTCATTCCATTCTTTTCCAGGACCTTATTTTTTACTATATTAGATTAGTCATTATGTGAATAAATGACAGTAAGTGAAATATTGGGGTGGTGATGTTAATAAAATGCTAGACTTGAAGTCATGAAGACCTGAATTCAAATCTCTCGGCAAATCACATGTTTCTCAGCTTTACTTTTCTCATTTGCAAAATGGGAATAATAATAGTGCCTACCTACAAGAGGGCTTGTGACACTCAAATGAAATAATTGTAAAGTGATTGCAAATCTATAAGCAATATATAAATGTTAGCATATGATTGAATTTGAATTTAATTTCCCGGGAAGTTTCTGATCATACAACCAAAGAAGAATGTGTTTCAAACCTTTGATGATTGAGACAAAGATTTACATATTCTTTCTTCTGGAGTTTCTTTGGGAATCTGAAAGAAATCCTTCTTTCAGTGAGGCTTTTTTTTTCCCCCCCTTTAAACCTTTTTACCCTGCTGGGGTTGGTAATCTTTGTAATGATTTTAGTGTTTAAATTCCACTTCTTGTAACATGAAAGGTGTTCTTCTGAGTTGTGCTTCTTTGTCCCAAAAGACAAATTATTAAACCAGGTTGAGTGATGCTTATTTTTCTGTTAGTGTTGCAGAAGAGTTCTTGCTCCAGTCTAGACTGCCCTTTTGAGTTGTGAGTTCTTTTGTGATCCTTGAGTTAGTGAATTGCGTTTCCCTTTTAGGAAAATTGCATTTATGGGTTTCTGTATGTTTGATTTAGCATTGTCCTGGTAGCCTCTCTTAGAATTATTCTGCTCTGGAGGAGGAAATTGGAACTTGTAAGTGCTCAGAGCTTCAAGAAACGTTCTAGGGAGTCAGGGTGAAGTATCAGGAATTCTCTGAAATAAGAGTTCCAAAGCAAAAAAAAAAATTTTTTTGGGGGGGGGCTCTTTAGAAGGAGCTAGGGCCTAGAAGACCAAGGTACTTGATTTTAGAGGAAGCCTGGGTTTTAGTTTAAAAATAGATATTGATATTTTTTGTTTTTACATTACTTTGTTTTCCTCTTGTATTCCTTCTCTTCCTGGAGTCATCTCTTTAAAAAGAATTTTAAGAAAAAAGAGAAAGGAGAAAAAATTCAGCAAAAATTGATCAGCATATTGAGGAAAAAATGATCAACCTGCCTTTTTGTGTACTTGTTTTCTTCCCTCCCCCTTCCCACCTTGGCCATGGACCTTTAGGAATTGTAGTCTCGGTATCTAATTTAACTACCATCATCCCCTTTTCTCATTGTTTCTAGGCCGATTTCTAAGGGATCTCTTTGTGGAAGCTCTGCTGCTTATTGGTAGGCTAGTATTTCATGTTTGCATTCCAGGCCTAAGGGCCTGGAAATCTTTATTCAAGTCAGACTCCACCTTGTCCGGGCAGCCTTCCTGGATTCTCTTTCCTTCTCCACCCCATGAAAATTAGGTGATGAAGTTCTTTAAAGGGAAAGACTATGTACTTTCTTTGTATTTCCTGGGCTGAGCACAAGCCTGGCACACAGGAGACAGAGAAATATTTGTTGTGTTGCTTATTAGGGAGGGAAAGATGTTGTTAAATGTAGACCAAACCAGTGCAAATTTTTCCAGCTTATTAGACTTTTTTCTTCAATTCTCTGAAAGGTGTTATAATACCAATTTTAACTTTGTGTACTTTGCTTTTTTAGCTAAAGGGTCGGTAAAAAAAAAATGAGTGGTTCTTTCTGTAGGAGAGAAGTAAAATGAAACTCCAAATCTAGGTTTGCTGTTGCAAAGTTAGCTAGCTGTGAGGCTGGTACTTTTGAACTGGGAAGTTCTGAGCTACAATGAATAAGCTAATGGTGTAGCCACATCAAGAGATCCCCCTTGGAGCAAGGGCCAGCCGAGTTGCCCAAAGAGGGATGAGCTGGCCCCATGAGAAAAACTGAGGAAGCCCAAAGCTCCAGAGCCACTCAGTAGTGGGCCGCCCTGCACTACTAACCGGGGTAAGCCAAGAAGATCCAGGCTTTTAAAAACAAATAATCAAGCAAAATTCAAAACAACCACCCTAAAATTATTTATTTATTTATTTATTTTAACATTTTGTAATACTTAAGAACCTATTATGCTACCTTAGCCCAAAGCTTCAGATACAAAAAAGTGCCCCAATAAAACTGGGCAGTTTTTACTTTGTTCAAATATTTCTGATCTTGTTGAAAATAAAAGCTTATCATAGAGATGTTTGTTTAATTGTTTCAGTTATATAGACTGTGAAGTCTCTATGGAGTGAATGTACTGGTAACCTTTGTCCCTTGGGTTTCTTCCTTAGAAGCTTGTCTAGTTCTGACCCCACATCTGGGCGTCCCTGCAGTTAGTAGGAGATAGGGCCCATCAGCTCAAGTCCAGGGAGTTTGGGGTAGGTGAAAGCCTCCATGATTCTACTGGAGAATGGATTAAAACTGAAGGACTGGAGACCCTAAATGAAATGAGAGATGGCCAGCCTGGAGAGTTAGGGGAAATTGATCATATTTATGTATTTAAAGGGTTGTGAGGAGGAACCAGGTATAATAAACCTGTATAGTTTAGCCATAGAGGATAGGACTAGGAACAGTTGGTTGACATTGCTGACAAATAAATTTAGGCTCAGTATAACTAACAGTGAGGACTAGCCAGAAATAGAGAGGGTGGCCATGGTCTTCCTTGTCTGTCGAAGAGAGGCTAGATGATCTACCCCTTCTTTGGGGAGGTTGTAGGCCTCGTTGGTTCTGATTTTTATTAAATGAGGGTCTTTGCTGATCTTCAGGCCTTCTGATTGCATGTATGAAACAGTGCTCATTCTCCAGGCCTTCCTGAGGATCTTCTGGGCTTCTGACACCTCACATTTCTGGGTAGGGCTTTAAAGGGTACAAATAGCTACTTATTTTCCTTGCAACAGTGCTGTGAAGTAGCAATGCATGGATTGGCAAGTCACTTCACGCCTTCATTTCATGAGGGTACTACACAATACCTAACTGGTCTTTGTTCCATTTGGCAGGTGAAACTCAGTGAAGTTAATTCCCTCTCCCAGGTCCAATCTAGTAATCACTGAAGTTGAGGCTGCAGGGTAGCTCTGCCATATTTCCTCTTTACCAGATGGTTCAGGGTAGCAGCTCTGGTTGGGGTTCTCAGTCGGCTGTGGCCCTAACCTGCATTTCTAACCTTGAATCTGAAATGGTTTGACCTCTGATGAGTTTGGGAAATCATTTAAAGCTTAGTGGGACATTTCCCCTGTTGGATACAATGACCCACCGAGAATGTACCACCTGTCCTGTCTTCCTTGTGGCTCTTGGGAAGAAGCAGCTGGCTTCTTGGTGCTATATCTAAGCTGTGTAATTTGGGGCCTTGGACCTCAAGGGCCTCTTCTGGTCCTAAGTCACTTTTTGCATCTTTCCCCCAAAACTTGTGACTTCTCAGAAATCTTTATTAACTCCTTAAGAACTAAAATCTAAAACCAGAACTGGATGCTGAGAGGAAGGCAGCTGATCCTAGTGGATTTGCCATCAGAAGACCTGAGTTTGAAATACTCGGCTTCTCTCTGTAAAGTGGAACAGAAGAGCTTTAAAGCTCCTCCCAGTTCTAAATCCTTTCCTTCTGTGGTGTCTTTTCTAAATTTGCCACACTGAGATCCTCTTTGTGAATGGATTCACACTCTCTCCTCCACCCCCACCTCCCTACCCCCCCCCCCCAATTTGTTTTTTTCTACCTTTTCATTCTCCTGCCTTATTCCCAGCCAGCCATTCTCTGATCCTGTTTAACAGGCACTCCTTGCCTGGCTCCTGAGCCTCCTTCCCTCTCCCCCTTTCTCTCTACTTGGCTAACCTGGCTTTCTTCAGACTCCAACTAAAACCTGGTCTTTGACTATCGAAACCTTCCCCAGATCCTCCTGCTTCTCTTTGCCTTCCCTCTTTGAATTGCATCTTGTTTATCTGTGACATGTAGCTCCTTTGCAGGTCTAGGCTTGTTGTCTTTCTCATTGAGGGCAGACTGCCTTCTGCCTTTTTTGAATCTCCTATGTTTAGTAGCTTGTCTGCCACATAGTAGGTCCTTAATAAAAACTTCTTGACTGACTTTATTTGTCCATCTTAGACAGATTCTGGCACTAAACATACTGTATACTGCTTATTAATGATAGAATTTGGTGCTTTACAGGACATAAAGAAATGATTCTTTTCAATGTGATTTTCAATGGAGTGAATGTACTGGTAACCTTTGAAAGAATCTATAATGCTGAGAAGTTAACATATTACAAATTAATATTACTAGTGATCCTGCTTAATACGTTATAGATTTACTTGAAGCTTGTTTTAGCAGTTTGGTCCAGAACAGGAAAGTGTCTTAAAAGAAAATCATCTTCATTTCATTTGTCTTTGGAAGTTCTGACTTAGGAGATTTTGAACAGCTTGATAATGTGGTCTGAAGATTTATGAATTTGTACATTTTCTTAGTGAGTTTTCTTCCAGCGCCTTACATCTGGTTACATGATATGTGGGGTTGAGATTACAACATGTAGCAATTTGTGAAGTGAAAGGAAAGGAAGAGATAACATGTAAGGCAGCGGTACAAAAGGAGGAGTTTTGATTTTAAAGAATGTAATCTTTCAGTAAACATCAAGCATTTACCATGTGCCTAGTGCTATGCTAAGCACTGCATTTAGCTGTAATACAAGTTGTAGAAGAGGGCATATAGAAAATGCCTTTTCTCCTTTGGCTTCTGAATTAAAGACAGAGCCAAAGGAGACGGATGGCATCTCTGAAGTGGGACATTTTTGCCTTATAAAATAAAACCATCTTCCATCATCTTCCCCCCACCATTGATGACCATCTGGCTCTGGTATGAGAGAAGTCAGAATGAGAAAAAGAAGTGCAGAGTTTGGGAGTTTAGGGAATCTCAGATTATAGAATAAGAGGGTTCCCTCTTAGGTGGATGCCATGTATGTTAGCCTCCAATGATTAGGCTGACACTGGTTTCAAACTGTTGTATAAATAGGTGACTTTTATAAGTGGAATAGTCATTCTCCTGTTAAACGCAGAAACCCACTTTTTATTTAGTTGAAAATGGGGGGTGAGGAGGATGTGCTGAATGTAGTAATTCACATTGAGGCCTGGTTGGTCATCTTCCTTCCCTCCCAAGTGTGCTGTTTTTAAACAGCTGTGCTCACACTTCTAGGACCTGCTGCTGCTGCTCTGTTACAGGAAGTTTCATTTATAGTATTCACTTGTGAAGCTCTCTCTCTAACTTCGCTTTGCAGGCCTGGAAAGACACCGAAGCAGGGATTTAAATCCTCTCTTCCCCATAATGTGGCATATTTGACTTGGGGTTCGTATTTCTTTTGTAAGCAGGCACTCATTTCAGAAGAGTCCTGGTCAAATCAGTTAATAGAATAGTATGACATGGGCGACTTGAGTTTGTGGTTTGAAATGAACATTACATGTTGCACAGCTGTTGTTCCAACAGCTTTTCTCCAGCTGTCATGCACTGGCCTGTCAGAAAATACCCCACATTCTCTTTTTACTGAGCCCTTGGTAACACACTCTACTTTATTACTCAAAGAAATGGAACACACCGATTAGTTTGATGACCTTTCTTCACTTCTCTATCAGTTGCTAACTTGAATTGGCTTTCTGTGACTAAACTAATAGGTCAGCCTTTCAATTCTAGTTCTCTACGGGATAATAGAGTTTTGGGGAGATTTTTGTTGTTGACAGTAACTTCCTTTCCTAAAACATTGAGTATGAAATTGTTTGGATCAGAAAGAGTAATTAGGTGCAGTAGCTTGTAGACCTAAAGAAGACCCCATTTTGCTCTACCATGTCCTCTACCCTTGCTTTTAGGAGATTATCCTTGTTCTCAGATAGTCCTCCCCACCCCATCTCCTTTCACTATTGCTTCTGTTAAGGGTTTTTTAAAGGGTTTTGTTGTTCTTTTTTGTTGTTGCTGTTGTTTTTTTTTTTTAGTATTTTGCAAGGCCCAGAATTTTCTCTAGCTAAATTATTTTGAGAATGCTGAGAAGATGTATAATCAGGCTTACATCTTACAGTTATGCCATTATTTTGCTTTGAATTAAAGCTTTGAATTTGAAAAGTTGAAATTGTGATGTCTAACCGCTGTAAAACATAGTAAAGAGAAATTTGTAAGTATGAAGACTTTTGTGATTTATTAATAAAGAAATTAAATTTTTCTTCTTATGGTTTTAAAGTACTTTACTTACATTATAATCAACAAGTATTTTAATTGCTTACTGTGTAAGCTAGGTGGGGAGGGGATCCAAGTACAAAGAATGAAACAATTTCTACTTACAATAAAATTAATAGTTTAATGGAGGATACAAGTTCATAGGAAAAACTATTGAGAATAAATATAAAGTCACTACATACATACAGAAAGTAGTTAAATACAAGGTAATTTGGGAGAGAAGGAATTATTTGGGGAATGAAGAAAAGTTTTATGTAGAAGATGGTACATGAACTACTTTTCTTATTTGGATGTTTTAAAATAAATAATGCTTTTTGGCTTTTTAAAAAAATAGTATTTACCAGATACCTTTCTGTCTTCATCCACCCTTTTTTGTAACAAAAACACTTAAGCAAATGAAACTGACACACTATTGACATCTTTCATACACATGACCCGACCCCTCAGCCTTCTGAGATAAACAAAACAAAATAGGTTTCATTGGTTTTTCTGGAGACAATATTGTTATTTACTTTAGCAGAATTTATATTTCTTTTAGCATTCTCTTCCCATGAAATACATCTTAATGTTGTTTTTTTTTTTTTCCCCTCTCTGCATAAGTTCATTCAAGTTTTCTCCAGTTTCTCTGAATTCTTTAACTTTGTTGTTTCTACCACAAAAAGTACTACTAGTAACATGGGGCTTTCCCTTCCACCTGATTTTGACCTTATTTTGTTATATGCTTGGTAGCAGATGGATGACTCGATCAAAGCGTTTTTAGGTTAGTGACTTTCCAATTGGGCAGTTTCGTAGTGCAGTGGATAGAGCACCAGCCCTGAAGTCAGGAAGACCTGAGCTCAAATGTGGTTTCAAACACTTAATACTGCCTAGATGTATGATCCTGGGCAAGTCATTTAACCCCAATTGCCTCAGCAAAAAAAAAAAAAAAAGAAAGAAAGAAAGAAAAAGAAATTGTTGGAGTGGTTGGACCAGTGCAAAGTTCCAACACCCCCCCCCCCCCCAGTATATTAGTATTTCTGTCTTTTCATAACTCATTCAACATTACTGGTTTGGGTCTTGTCATATTTACTAGTTTGAGGTGAAGTGACCCAATATTGTTATAATGTTCATTTCTCATATCAATCATTTCCTGTAATTTTTTGTTTATTGAATTTCCTAATTCTGGAGGTCATTTGTTTATATATTTTGACCACTTAGTTATTAGGAAATTCTTGGTCATATTTTTTGTATCAGTTTTCTATAGCAGATTTTATTCTCGGTTATTCAATTAAACTGTTTTCCCCAATTTAGTTTCATGTTTCTGTTGGTGCAAATGCTTTTTAATTTTAAATCAGTTTGTGGCAGCCCTGTTTAATTGGAAACTGAATGGATGCCCATCAGTGGGAGAATGGCTGATTAAACTATGGTATATGAATGTTATAGAATATTATTGTTCTGCAAGAAATGACCAGCAGGATGACTTCAGAGAGGTCTGGAGAGACTTTCATGAACTGATGCTAAATGAAATGAGCAGAACCAGGAGATAAATATACATGACAACAAGACTGTATGATGGTCAATTCTGATGGACATGGTTCTTTTTAACAATGAGATGTTTCAAACCAGTTCCAGTTGTTCAATGATGAAGAAAGCCATATACACTCAGGGAGAGGCCCATGGGATCTGAGGGTGGACCACAACGTAGCATTTTCACGCTCTCTATTGATGTTTGCTTGCATTATGTTTTCCTTCTCAGGTTTTTTTCATCTTGTATATCTGATTTTTCTTGTACAGCAAGATAACTATAAATATGTATGCACATTTGATTTGTCAAGTATTTCAACATAATTAACATGTATTAGACTTCCTGCCATCTGGGGGAAGGAGGGAAAAATTTTAACAGAAAGCTTTGCAAGGGTCAATGATGAAAAATTACCCATGCATATGTTTTACAAATAAAAAGCTTTTTTAAAAAAGAATCTTAAATAATTCAGTTGATTTATATGAATACCTCAATTCTTTAGATTCTTGTAGGTATAATTGAAAATACCTCCTTCCTTTCTCTTGATGTCACCCCTCTTTGTGGGTGGTTTTTTTTTTAATGTTATTTTCATATTTAGGTTGAGTTTCCAGTCAGAACTTACGGAAATGTATGAATGTTGATCTAAAACATTTTCTGCCAGAGACATGACTAGTTTTCCTTATAGTTTTTGTCAAATGAGAGTCATGGCTTTAAGAGAAGGTACTAAATGGATGATGTTTATTGATAAGAGGTTCTGAAGGTGGAATTGAAGTAATTCATTCTGTAAGTAAGGAAAGAAATAGAGCTGACCTTAGAGAAAAATATTTGAGGCAATAATGCACATATATTAGAAGTACTAAAGTATTTAGAGAAAGGTTTGGTGTTGGGAATTAAATTGGGCTTAAAAATGAAATGGTTTTAGGAAAATGATATGGCTTGATGTTTATTTTCAAGTAGCCTGCTTTCCATGTCAAGCCTGCTATTTTTTTTTTAAATAACAGCTTTTTTTATTTTCAAAATACATTCCAAGATAGTTTTCAACATTCACCCTTGACAAACTTTGTGTTTTAAAAAATTTTTTCTCCTTCCCTTCCACATTTATCATGCTGATCAAGAAAAGGGGAAAAAAAAAGTGAGAAAAAACAAAAAGCAAGCAAACAGCAACAAAAAGATAAAAAAACTGTGATCCACATTCTGTCCCCATATACCTCTTTCTGGATGCAGATGGCTTTCTCCATCATGAATCTATTGGAATTGGCCTGAATTACGTCAATGTTGAAAGGATCCAAATCCATCAGAGTTGATCATCATAATCTTGCTGTTGTATACAATGTTCTCTTGGTTCTACTCATTTCACTCAGCATCAGTTCATGTTAAGTCTCTCCAGGCCTTTTTGAAATCATCCTGCTTATTATTTCTTAAGGAACAATAACATTCCATAACATTCATATACCCTAACTTATTCAGCCATTCCCCAGCTGATAGCCATCCATCCATTCAGTTTCCGGTGTCTTGACACTACAAAAAGGGCTACCACAAACATTTTTGTACATGTGAGGCCCTTTCCCTCCTCTAAGATCTCTTTGGGATATAAGTCCAGTAGAAACACTGCTGGGTTTTTTTGAGCATAGTTCCAAATTGCTCTCCAGAATGGTTGGATCAGTTCACAGTTCCACCAACAATGTATCATATCCCAGTTTTCCCACCTCCTCTCCAACATTCATCATTCTTTTCCTGTCATCTTAGCCTGTCTAAGAGGTATGTAGTGGTATCTCAGAATTGTCTTAATTTGCATTTCTGATTAGTTAACTCAAGTTCTTTTTCCATATGTCAAGACTGGATTGTAAAGGGCCTTAAAAGTTAAGTTTATGTTATCCTAGAAGCAGTTGGGAGCCATTGGATTTTATTGAATTAGGGGAGCAACATGGTTAGATTTGCAATTTGGCAACAGTATATATAGAATGGACTAAGGTAGGGAGAGACTTGAAGCCAGAGCACCACTTGGGAATGCTTTTGTAGGAATCTAGGCAATATGATAAAGTCCTGAACTAAAGTGGTAACTGTCTGAGGGGTGGAGGGAAGAGATCCTGTTTATGAGAGATGCTAGGAAATAAGAGGCAAGGATAATCTGAAATGCTAGAGAGATGCTGGTGTCTTCCACAGAAGTGGTGAAGTTTGAAAGAGAGGACAGACTTTACAGGGCAAGATAATGAGTTCTGTTCTAGACATGTTGTATTTAAGATGTCTCCAGAACATCCAGCTTTTAATGTTCAGTAACCAATTGGCAATCTGAGACTGAAGTTCAAGAGAAGACTCTGGGGCTAATTATATAAACCTGTTAGTCATCTGCATAGAAGTTAAAGCATACATGTTCAGATGATGTCACCAAGGGAAGAGAATAAAAAGGAAGAAGGTAAGAGGATTCAGGATAGAACCTTGGCCAAATTGTGGCTGATGAGCCAGCAAAGGGAGGAGGAATGGTCAGACAGGTAGGAAGAGAACTGAGAAATAGGAGAGAATAATGTCATGATAATCCAGAGAAGAATATTAATAATAGATTGTATCCACATAGCACTTGAAAATTGTGCAAAATGTTTTATATGTTATTTGATCATTATTGCATCTCTGTGAGGTAGGTGCTATCAATTATCCCATTTTACAGATGAAGAAACCACAGCAAACAGCTAAAAGTGACTTGCCCAGGATCATACAAATGTCTGAGATGGGATTAGGACTTCTAACTTAGGTGCTGAAAAGTCCAACCTTCTATCACCAAAAACTCAAGAAAAATGAAGTAAAAAAAAAATGCTTCAGTCTTATTCACACATCATTAGTTTTTTCTCTAGGGATTTTTTTCTTCATAAGTTCTTGAGTTGTCTTGGGTTGCTGTATTGCTGACTTAGCTAAATCTTATAATACTGCTGTTGTATACAGTATATTCACTTTGCATCAACTCATATCCCCTCAATTTCCAATTCTTTGCCATCAAAGTTATTATAAATATTTTTGTATATATAGGTCCTTTTCCTTTTTGTTTTTTATCCCTTTTTGGATACAGTCCCAGTAGTAGAATTTTTAGTTCAAAGGGTTATATATGGTTTTATACCCTTTTGAGCATAGTTCCATATTGTTCTATGGAATGGTTGAATCAGTTCAAAACTCTTATCAGTAGTGCATTAATGTCTCATTTTTCTCACAACCCTTCCAGCATCTAACATTTTCTTTTTCTATCCTTTTAGCCAATCTAATAGATATGAGGTGGTACCCCAGAATTGTTTTAATTTGCATTTCTCCAGTCAGTGATTTAGAGCATTTTTTGCATATGGTTTTAGATATGTTTGATTATGTTATCTGAAGATTGTTCTTATCTTTTGAACATTTATCACTTGGGGAATTGCTCTTATTTTAATAAATTTGACTTAGTTCTCTATGTTTGAGAAATGAGGCCTTTATCAGAGAAACTTGCTTCAAAATTTTTTTCACAAAAGCTATTGCTAATTCTATTTTTCTTCATCTTATTCTCTACTTGACTCCTCTCGCTCCCCTTATCTATTCCTTCCTTTCACCCAGTCCTTCCTTAAGGGTTTTGCTTCTGACTATTCTCAATCTGTCCTCACTTCTTTTACCCCCTTCTATTTTTCTGTAGGGTAAGATAGATTTCTATATTCAATTGAGTATGCATGTTATTCCTTCCTTGAGTCAGTTGTGATGAGAATACAGTTCTCACTCCCTACCCCTTATCCCCAAACTTTCTCTTCAAGCTTTAAGAATTAAATTAAAGAATTAATTGATCATCATATAATCTTGTTGCCTTGTATAATGATCCCCTAGTGCTGCTGATTTCACTCAGCATCAGTTCATGCAAGTCTCTCCAGGCCTCCTTGAAATCATCTTGCTGGTCATTTCTTAGTGAACAATAATATTCCATAATATTCATATACCATAACTTACTCAGCCATTCTCCAACTAATTGCCATCCATTCAATTTCCAGTTCCTTGCCACTGAAAAAGAGCTGCTATAAAATTTTTGCACATGTGGGTTCTTTTCCCTTTATGATCTCTTTGGAACACAGGTCCAGTAGACACTGCTGGATCAAAGGGTTTACAGTTTTATAGTCCTTTGGTTCCCAGCCCATTTTTTGGACTTTTAACTCTGTTAAAGTGGGGTTCTCCTTCCAGGTGGAGGGTACATTCATTGTCCCAACCTCAGGGACTTTGTGCCGCTGCATTCAGAGATACTTCTAGGGACCTGTAAGTTTTCAGATCTTCCAAAGTCGTATAATTTAAGGAGAGATATTTAGAGATTTTGCACGCTGGAGGAATGACTCGTGTAATTTCTTTGTGACCAGTTGTTTGACCCCCTTACTGTTTGGACTCAGAGTTCTGGAAACTGCTACTACAGATTAGATTTAGTGGCTGCCTCAGTGACTAGTTTTAGCTGGGATGGTCTGCCACTTTCACTCAGTTGTGACAAACCTTTCCTGTTGATTTTCTAACTTGCCTTTGGCTGTAACATTTCATCTCATTCTTTTGTGAATTCTGCCAGTTAGCAGTTGTTTTATAGTGTTATTCAAAAGTTTTAGGGATAGCTCAGCTGAGTCCCTGCCTTTTCTCTGCCATCTTAGCTTCACCCCATGTAGTTACATATTAGGAATTTTTTTTTTCTTTTTGATCACCATGTTTATAAAACTGTCATAAGATCTGAAAAAACAAACTATTCTTTCAGCCTCTAACCTCTTAATCAATTTGTAAAATTCCGTTTTGGAGTTATTTTGGATTTCTGTAGAGATTGATTGATGATGATTAAAAATTAATTTTTTTAAAGTAACAATGGATTCTTAATAATGTAATTTAGTAATCATTGAATAAAATTTAGTTTTGTAGCTCTCATTTAAAAAACTAAAAAACTGGGGCCCTGACCTTTATTAAGCTTTTGTAAGGTACAATAGATTGATTACTGAATTTGCTTCAGACTCTAGATATACAATTTGTTATCTTTATGATGTTTAGCGCAGGCTTCTCCTGACTTTTTGGTCCAGACTGATACCTCCCTAATTTATCCTACTTCTTAGACTGCAGTTTCTTTCTCTTTCTTTTTCTTTCTTTCTTTCTTTCTTTCTTTCTTTCTTTCTTTCTTTCTTTCTTTCTTTCTTTCTTTCTTTCTTTCTTTTTCTTTCTTTTTCTTTCTTTTTCTTTCTTTTTCTTTCTTTTTCTTTCTTTTTCTTTCTTTTTCTTTCCTTCTTTTTCTTTCCTTCTTTTTCTTTCCTTCTTTTTCTTTCCTTCTTTTTCTTTCCTTCTTTTTCTTTCCTTCTTTTTCTTTCCTTCTTTCCTTCTTTCTTTCCTGAGGCAATTGGGGTTAAGTGACTTGCCCAGGGTCACACAGCTAGGAAGAATTAAGTGTCTGAAGCTGGATTTGAAGCCCTCCTGACTTTAGGACCCAATGTTCCATCCATTGTACCATCTAGCTGCTCCTAACCTGCAATTTCTGAAAAAGGAGTGAACTAAATAATCTTTAATTAAAGTTAAATTTAAAAATAAAATTAAAATTAGATTTAAATAATCTTTGAAGTCCATTCCAACTCAGAAAACCCAAGCTGTATACCAGAGCCTAGATTTTGTGATTTTTCATGTTACTTTTATTTTCCACATAGAGTTTAATTAAGCATTTGAGGATTTGCTTTTTCTTCTCAAAATTTTACTTTCCTTAGTTACTTGAGCAGAAATAGGCCACATCTTTTTCCATCCTATTGTATAAGGAATTGTTTCTCTAATTTGTTGATTAAATTGGGTGAAGCTATCTTTAACCTTATGAATTGTCAGTGTATGCTGAGTACCATGCACCAGAGGTCTTACTGTATTTACCCATCTTCTCACCAAGTTACCCACTTTTCAAGCTGGAAGAATGATATTATATTGCTCTTCCTTCTTGGGAAAACAATCATCCCACTATCAAGAAATAAGCTTTCTTATTCCAAAGAGCAACTTTTCAATTAATTACCATACATTTATTCAGTGTCTTCTATGCCAAGTACTAAGCTTAAGTGCTAAGGTTATAATAACAAAAGAGAAAGTTCTTGCCCTTGATTAGTTTATAGTTTTGTGAAAAGGAGATGGGAATGGAGAGAGAGAACAGATATAGTCCTCTTCTAAGATGTTCTGAGGGAGAAAAGAGAGTCACTAGTAGCTGGGGACTTTGTCTTCATGGGGGAAGAAGGGATCCTTGAGAGAAACTACAGATTCTTTGAGGTAATAGTGAGGTAGGAAGGCAGGCATTCCAGAAATGGAAAGTGTTCAATGCAAAGGCACGGAAGCCGGAGATGGAGACTTACTGTGAGGAACAGAGAGAATGCCAGGAAAAAAGGTTTAATGGCTGGAAATATGGGTTAGAACTAGACTACGAAGGGTTTTAAAGCCCAACTAGAGGAATTTATTTATGTTTAATGCTAGAGGTGCTAATTTGAGCATGGAACACTTTGAAGTCTCCAAAGTATTGTTGGAGTCCATAAATGCTAGGGAGACTGGGAGATAGGAATCTTAGTAATCAACTGGTAGCATTGATGACTGTAGTTCAATAGATGAAGCCCAGAAAGGTGTCCAGGAGAAATCTTAAGACTGCATATGTTCAAAACTGAATTCAAAGTTTTTTCTCCTCATCTCTTACTTATATAGAGCACAACACAATACAAGTCCTTCAGGTTTGCAACCTTGGAGTCATCCTGGACTCTTTGGTCTGTTTCTTTATCTCTGTCTTTCTGTGTCTTTTTCTCTTTGTCTCTGTTTCTCTCCCTTTCTTCTGATACTGCCCCCACTCTTTTATTTTATTTTTTTGTTTGGTATTTGAATAAGATTTAATTCCAAAGAAAATGGTTTGCATGAAATTGGATGGTACAATATGGATATTCATCTAAATCTTAGCATTATTGTTACTTTATATTAACAGATGCTGCTATAATTCAGGCACTGTAATATATACTATAATTGGAAATCATATATGAGGCCTATATGTGAATCTTAGGTTGATACCCACAGAAACATATATGTACATTTGTATTTTTATATATTTGCTTTTATTGTTTCAGAACTCTTCATTTGAATTTAAGTTGATACTTATTTAAAATAAAGCAATATCTAAATTCATTTTGAATTTGCCTATTTTACAAAATTATTAATTTATGGATTTTTTTGTCTACTTTTATTTGTATTGTTTTATTTATTTTTTTGTGGTACATATATACATTCATTAAAAAACCACATTTCTTTGTAAATCATGTTGGGGGAGAAAAATCAGTTCGAGAGGGGAAAAAAAAAAAACCAACAAGAAAAAGAAATAATTAGTGACTATAGCATGTGTTTATTTACATTCAGATTCCATAGTTCTCTCTTGATGCAGATGGCATTTTCTATTCGAAGTTTATTGGGATTGTCTTGGATCACTAAACCACTGAGAAGAACCAAGTCTTTTATAGTTGATCATTGTACAATTTTGCTGTTACTGTGTACGATATATTCTAGGTTCTGCTTGTTTTACCCAGTATCAGTTTGTGGAAATCTTTCCAGGCCTTTCTAAAACCAGCTTGTTAGCTATTTATTATAGAGTAATAATACTCTATAATATTCATATACCACAATTTCCCCAGTTGATGGACATCTACTCATTTTCCAATTCTTTGCTACCACCAAGAGAATTGCTACAAACATTTTTACACATGTTATTGCCACCACTCTCATTCAAGTCCTTGTCTTCTTATGTGGGGGTTCTTGATTGCAATAGCCTGCCTGCCTCAAGTCTCCCCATTCCATGTCATCCTTCCATCAGTTACTAAAGCAACCTTCCTTAAGTGCAAGTCTGATCATGTTGCCCTTTCCTCCCTTATACTGCTCCTGTTGCCTCCTAGATTAAATGAAAAATACTTTGCATTCAACACCTTTCATCACCTAGCCCTCTTACCTTTCCAGTCTTCATATTTGTTACTTCCTGACAGATACTGTTTGATCCAGATTGACTTTCTGGCTGTTCCCTGAATAAGACACTCCATTCCTTGACTCTAGGCATTCTCTGTGCTCTCCTCCGCTTGGACTTGCGACTTCCCTGGTTTCTTTAACTAAAATCTTTTCCCCAAAACCTCTTGATTCTAATGCCTTCCCTCTGTTAATTATTTCTCATTTGTCCTAAATATAGCTTGCTTTGTATATATTTGGGTGCATGTTGTTTTCCCTATTAGATTACAACTCATCGAGGGCCGGGACTGTGTATCCGAAGCATTTAGCACAGTGCCTGGCACATAATGGATATTTAATAAATGTTTAGTGATTATTTCTTAGCTAATGTGAGGTAGAGATGGGATTTGAACCCAAGCCACTTGGCTGATATTTTGCCTACTACATTATTTTTTTTAAATGCGCGCGCGCACACACACACACACACACACACACACACACACACAATTATCTTGCTGCATAAGAGAAATCAAATTTAAAAAATGAGAAAGAAAATAAAATGCAAGCAAACAACAAAAAGAGTGAAAATGCTATGTTGTTGTGATCCATACTCAGTCCCCACAATTCTCTTTCTGAGTGTAGATGGCTCTCTTCATCACAAGGTCATTGGAACTGGCCTGAATCATCTCATTGTTAAGAAGAGCCAAATCCATCCGAATTGATCATTGCATATTCTTGCTGCTGCCATGTGCAATGATCTGGTTCTGCTCATTTCACTCAGCATCAGTTCGTGTAAGTCTCTTCAGGCCTCTCTGAAATCATCCTGCTGTTTGTTTCTTACAGAACATTCATATACCATAACTTATAAAGGCATTCTCTATCTGATGAATATCCACTCAGTTTCCAGTTTCTTGTCACTACAAAATGGGCTGTTACATTTTTGCACATGTGGATCCTGCCTTCTACATTATAATAGTGTGATACTTAAGTGATTTTGTCTTTGCTATTTTGGAGGGGAAAATCTTTCTAGCATTAAAATTCTTTAGATTCTCTACCCATATCATGTTGAATGTCTAAGTTGTACTAATTTGGGAGATGAGATGCTAATAGAATTATTATTGTTTTTTTAAGGATTGATTGCTTCTAAAAATGTGTTTTTATGATTATGTTCTGAAAGGCGTACAAGAAGCATTTTTAAGGTTTTCATTATTGAGGCCAAATTAGTAGAACTTTTAAAATTTTCTTTTCAATTAGAAAGAAATGTGAAATTGGAGCCTGCCGTATTTATATAAAAGCAGACTGTTCAATATATTTTGGCAGACCTTGTTTATGGCAATACTCTATGAAAGGATCAAGTTTAATTTAAATGAAGTTACCATAGTTTCTGTGTCAGGAATATCAGGCTAATGGAGGTTATAAAGTTTTTAATTGGAAGTCATTTTAACTTTAAAAAATCCACTCTTCCCCCTAGAATTTTTTTTTAAACATTTGAACCAAACTTGCAGTGCAGATTTATTACTGTGCTAAATGTAGGATCTGGAATAATAACATTTACAATATTTTTGTTTTGAATAGGCTGGTTTTTCTTTAATGAATGATAAAATTCAGACTTAACACTTTGCTATGTAACTATGCTAATGATGACCACTGATGAAAGAAGCCAGATTAGTGCCACAGAAAGGTAATGGTATCCTTACTTTAAATGTTAGCTTAAAAAAAGCTTTGTGGAAGCTGGTGCTAAAGATACTGTAGTAATTGGAAAAGAGAACCCATTTTGGTAGAGATTTGGTAGAGAAAGTGTAAGTTTATAATTACAAACAAAATAGACTAACTAGGAGTTTCTCAGCTAGGGTTAAAGGCATTGTGATACTGACTAACAATGCAACTCTTCTATTAGGAGTTTCCCTTCTGGGTGGGACCCTGTTTCCTTTCTGTGTACTTAAAGAACAAAAACAAACAAAAGTACATTTGACCTATTACAGTTTGAGATGAATGGCTTTATGTTAAAGATTTTCCCTTGGAGTTTCCTAGCATTTTCTGTGCTATGATTTGCTCTTTGAAATACATTAGTTTGAACTTTTTCTCCAAGAATGGTATCTGGCTTCATCTGAATAGTCACTGGAATTAAGGATTAATTTTGCTTTGATCTTCCTGTTTGAAGAAATGTCATCTTCAGCTTTTCCCATACTCTAAATTGTTTAGTAGAAGTACAAAATGGATGCTTAAGTTTTTTGGTTTTTTGCTGATGCAATTGGGGTTAAGTGACTTGCCCAGGGTCACACAGCTAGGAAGTGTTAAGTGTCTGAGATCAGATTTGAACTCAGGTCCTCCTGACTTTAGGGCTGGTGCTCTATCCACTGCACCATCTAGCTGCCCCTTAAATATGGACTTTAGAAAGATGTATGATGGGAGATTTAAAAATGTGAGAACCAGATGTGTGATGCAAGATTGAATTGGGAGTCAGGTCTGAGTTACTGCCTCTGTGACCTTATTTACGCAAGATATTTTCCTTCTTTGGGCCTTGGTTTTCTCCCCTGTAAAATAAGAGGGTTAGACTCACCTTGTCTGTAGGTCTCTCATCCTAAGACGTTGTACTGATCAAGGTAGTACTGAAGTACCATAGTTTTCTTGTCATAGCCATGAGGCAGGCTTACAGAAGCTTTCCCTGCCACTTCTGAGTGTGCCTGTGTACATATATACCCTTTCCTCCCATGCCATTATTATAAAAACAAAGATTCAGAGTAGCTGAAGATTCCATTATTTGGAGGCTTTTAATCTAGATTCTGTTAAAACACCTTACCACTTCTTACTGTTGGCAAATCACTGCCATGGGGCTATTTCTGTAAAATGACTGGATGGACTAAAGGATCTCTTAACATGTCTTCTAGCTCTAAATCTTATGATCCAACATTTAATTTTTAGAAAGGATTCTTTTGTTACCAGAAGTTGAAAGAATAAAGGAATAAGTGGTGTAGTAATAATTGAGAATAAGTGGGCTGTAGTTCATGCTTCACCCCCTCCTCCCAATCTGGTTTCTATTAACTATAATAGAGGTATTTTTCAGTGTATGCTATATAATTTTTTCTTTCTAGGAACTCGTTTTTTGGGGTCTGACCTGCCTATGTTTGGGGATAAACTATTTTTAGACCAATATAGAAGAGATCTTTCTTAACTTGCCATATCATTGTTAGAATTGATGGTAGAAATTTAGATAAGGATTGTTTAGATTATTGGACAGAAATTACAGAGGGAACAAAGGCAAACTGATCTGTTGTTTCCTTAAGGAGGGTAAAAGTAAAGTAGTTTTTTTTCCTCAAAGAAACTATGGAGTCATTCATTTGACAACCAGGGAATTGAGATTTTCTATGGCTTCAAATGCTTTCTTTGGAGATTCAAATTTAGTGACTAACTAAACCCTTGTGCCTGTGAAATGTTGCTGAAGGCTTTCTTTCAAAGGGCCTACTCTTGATTTTTATGGATCTTCTCAGTGCTTCAAGGGTCATCTCCAATAGTGTTCCACACCTTTTTCCATCTGTCTTTTTTGTTTCTGGAATTCATTTATTCAGTATTAGGTGCCTACTGTGTACTAAAACAATGTGAAAAAACCTTACATGCTTGAGGGTGTGTATAGGACAGAAGAGTAATCACATAGATAAGTGTCAGATGATAGAAAGGAAAGACTCCTGACCACTGGGGGTCCAGGAAGGTGTTCCTCTGAAGTTTGTATTTATTCTCTATATATGTATGGATGTATCTACTTAATGAGTACCTTTTTCTACTTTGATAGAATGTAAACTTATGAGTAGGAATTATCTTCTCCTATGTATTTGTATGTCAGCACCTCAAACAGTGCGTGGCAACGGAGCCAGGTCTTTATAAATGCTTGGCAATGATTGATCGCCTATTGATAGATTAGTTGCCAGGTATTACATGGCTAGTAACTTGAAAGAGGGGAAATTTTTTTTTTAAGTTTAAGATGTTTTAAAACAGAGTATTCATAGATTGATAATCAAATATTCATCCTTCAAAAGATGGAGGAACCCACAAAGGGAAATTCTTATCCGAAGGGGACCACTGGTAAGAATCTTGGAGGAGAGCAAGAAGTAATCTAACAGGTACTCTAAATTTTGGACAAAAGGTTCAGAAGAATACGAGGAGGGAATTTATGAACTAAAATTCTGATAAACTCAGTGTAGGAGGGATGGGAAATTGCTCAGCTTTGAAATAGAAGAAGTAATTGCTATCAAAAGGAAGAAAGCAACATAGAAAACTTGCTGAGAAGATGAAAACATAGAGAGATAGCAGAAGGGAGAGAACAAGCCTGACAAAAAGTACTGTAAGAATAAACATTAGCTAATTCAGACTTTGAGCACTTTTGGGCTGGATGGGAGAAGCAAGGACTATAAGAAGTAAGTCCTTTGAGGGAAAGAGAAGAATCAAAAAAGTGTTAAAAATTCCTCAGTGCTCATGATAGATAGGACACTGGTAGGTATCTGATGACAGAGAAAATGTAGGCTTCCTTGAGTTTTCTTTTTGCTTCTATTTTCAATATTATGACAAGGATAGAAAGAAAGATGGCTAAGAGGGATTTGTTGTTTAAGATAAAAAGATGGATAGTAGAGAGTGTCTAGCTGCCATTAATGAATTTGTCACCTCGACAAGTTAAATGGACATTCCCCTTGTGAGGAGAGAAGACCTTTGGCTTTCTAAGAGTAATTGAGCAATTAGATTTAGGTTTGAGAGGGCAGAATTAGGAGCAAAGAGGTAAAAACTGCACCCTCATAGAAACCTCTATTATATTTCTATAGTCACTTCCTACCACTTGACATCTGGGCTTTTTAAAAATGTCTTGTTTTTAGGTTTTTGATTCTTAACTCTTTATTTCATTCATAGGGCAAGATAATCTAGTTTGCTAGAATAACTCCAAATTTAAACATTTTCCTTTTAGATATTCTCTAGAATAAGGAAACTAATTGATGCTCCTCATTAGTCTAGAAAATCCTGCCTAATTCAAGCATAGCACAATTTAGCATAATGATAAAATTATAGAGCTGGAATGAGTTTTATAGTGAGTGGCCATATTTTTTTCCCCTGAGGCAATTAGGGTTAAGCGATTTGACCAAGGTCACACAGCTAGGGAGTATTAAGTCCCTGAGACCAGATTTGAATTCAAGTCTTCCTGGCTTCAGGGCTGGTGCTCTATCCATTGCATCACCTAGCTGCCCCTAGTGGCCATATTCTTTACCTGGATTTGAAGTACGAATTTCTTCTGTCCTGACAAATTCAATCTTTTCATGAAGACTATCAGTGATGGGGAGTCAGCCTATTTTCATTTTTTGACAGTTCTGATTGTATAGGAAGGTTCTTCCTTACATTGAGTAGAAATAGAAGAGTTCCTGTAACTTAAAATCTTAATTCTGTCTGGAGTAGATAGCAAATAGGAGTTGAGCACAGTGGAGTAGGGGTGAGAAATGATTAAATAAAATTGTTAAATTCACAGCATTTTTGGTCATATCAGTTTTTTAACTTAAGGTTTTTTTTTTCCAGTAGTATTTTTTTTTCAATTGCATGTAAAGATGGCCTTCAGCATTAATTTAGTAAGATTTTGAGTTCTAAATTTTCTTTTCTCCCTCTTTTAGCCTCCCCTCCTCCCAAGAGGGGAAGCAATCTGACATGTTACACATGTATAATCATTTTAAACATTTCCATGTTACTCATGTTGTAAAAGAAAAAACATAACAAAAGGGAAAAACCACCAAAAAAAAAAAAAGCAAACAAGTGTTTTGATAAGCATTTGATATACATCTCTGGATGCCAATGACATTTTCCATCCCAACTCTATTGAAACTATTTTGGATATATGTATTGCTGAGAAGAACTAAGTCTGTCACAATTGATCATCACATAATCTTGCCGTTACTGTGTACAGTGTTCTTCTAGTTCTGCTCACTTTAGTCAACATCAGTTTATGTAAGTCTTTCTAGGATTTTCTGAAATCAGCTTGCTCATCTTTTTTTTTTTTCTTTTTCTTTTTTTTTCTTTGAAAAAACAGTAAGAAAAAAAGAAAAACAGAAAAGGAATACAAAACTAAATAAAGCAAACCAAAAGAGAATATTGTCATATATCTAGCAGGACATCAGGGGCATCAAAATATATAACAACAAATATCAGATCAAGAAAGTATAAATGTTAATATAAGAAATTATATTTGTGAATGTCCATTTTTTTATTTCCTTGTAAATTGTTCTTTGGTTCTCTGCTGTGCACCATCTTTACTTTATTCTTTTTTTCCCCCTTTCACTCTACCTCCCACCTCCAAGCAAGCTATAGTTAAAAAATAGATTTATGTACATATGTAGGTACATACTCTCTTACATACATGCACATGTGCTCACACACACATACATGTTTTTCCAGTCCCTGTTGACTCTTTAATTAAATTCTGCTCCATAATTGACTTGCTATTGCTTAACCTCCCTCTATCCAAGGATCCTTCCCTTGTCTTCTTCCCTCCCTCTTTACTTCTCCCTCCACCTATCCCTCCCCTTTTCTCTCTTCCCTCCTTCCCCCCTTATTTCTTTATAGATTTTGGAGGCTGTTATACTCTTGCCTATTGAACCCATTCCTGATATAGGTTTTCAGAACTATGAGCCCTCCTCCTCCCTCTTAAATGTCTGAATATTCTTACTCTGTACCTCATTTGTATAACATGATTACTATTTTTACCTTAACTTTGCCACTTTTTCTTTTGAGCCACCCTATTGTTGATATGAATCTTAAACATATAGTATACATTTCCCATGTAAAAATAAACAATTTGTCCATTTTTTACGTTTAAGCAGTTTGCTCATGTTGAATTCCTTAAAATTGATCTTTGATAATTAGCCCTTAATTGTTGTTTTCTGTTAAGTTTGGGTTTGCTTGATAGAAAGTCCTTAAAAACTGCAAAAAAAAAAAATTCCATTCAAAACTATTATAAATAATTTTGCTGGATGTGATTTTTTTTTTTTTTTTGGCCTAGTTCTTTTGATTGTAGGTACATAGGATTTCAGGACATGTGGCCTTTTATTGTACCTGCTGCTAAGTCTTGTACAGTTCTAATTTTAGCTCTAGTATATTTGAATTATTTTTTTCTTGTTTCTTGTAAAATTTTCTCTTTGATCCTGGAGGTTTCTAAATTTGCCAGTAATATTCCTGTGTGTTTTCCTCAAAGGATCTCTTTGAGGTGGTGATGGGTGTTTTTTTTTTGTTGTTGTTGTTTTTTCCTTATTTCTACTTTCCTCTCATGTTCTATCACTCCACAACAATTTTTTGGATTATTTCATGCATTATTGTGTCAAGTGATTTTTGGCTACAACTTGCTGACAGTCCAATTATTTTTATTTTTTCTCTTCTTGATTTGTTCTTCACATCTGTGCGTGTGTATGTATTTGTGTGTGTATGTATAATGTTTCACATTCTGTTCTATTTTGCCATTCTTTATAATCTGTTTTGTTATTTCTTGGCCTGTCATAACTTCACTGGCTTCTCCTTGCCCAATTCTAATTTTCAAAGAGTTATTTTCATTTTTGAGACTCCTTTATTATTTGGCTAACTCTTTTTTCATAATCTTATTTTTCTTGCATGGTTTTAATTTTTTTTTTAGTTTTTCATCAGTGTCTCTCATTTGATTTTTAAATTCTTTTTTGAGTTCTACAAATTCTCTCTGAGTGGGGAGATAGGAGTTATGCTGTTAATATGCATTAATTGATAAAATACCTGTATTTTTTGTGAGCATTGTTTGCCATAACTTCTGTGAAGTGCATATAGTCATATAGTGTCTAAAAATGTACTTGTATCATAAAATTTGGCAATAGGCAGATCTTTTTGGTAATAAAAAGCATTGACTAAATTGTGTTTGCAGCCTTAACATTGAGAAAGGCTTTTTGGTTTTTTTTTTTTTAAAGATATATCAGGGTGTGTGTGTGTGCATGCGCGTGCGTGTGTGTGTGTGCGTGCAAAAGCCAGAATGGTGGAGTAACAGGGAGCAGCAGAGCAAGTTTCCTCTCTGCCTGTCCCCAATGTACCAAACTGAATCCTGGTAGGGAAATCCCAGAAGACATGAGTGAATCATTTTCCTAACCTAGGCTGGCATATGGAAACAGGCTGAGGGGGTAATAATGGACCCAGGGCTTGGGATTTGGCCAGGTGCACAGTGCAGGGTATTTAGAGAACCTATGTACCAGGGCAGGTGGAACACATAAACCCATACTGGGTCATTTCAATGGGGCCAGGTGCTAACTGGCAGTTTTGTTGTTTATTGCCCAGTTGTGTGTCACAGATCCAGGGTAGACTGAGAAGAGAACCCATGTTCTTCCTCATATTTTTCCCTACCCGATTGAAGGTCTTGGATTGTGTACTGTGAGAGAAGATCCAGAAGCCAGCAACCATAAGGTGATTCAGATTCCAGGAGCTTTAAAGCAGGTTCTCAATTCCAGCAGGTAGCCCAGTTTGAAGCCTGCAGATGGATAAACCCATCTGGCAGGATTTCTAGACCAAAATGGAGCTTGCAGTTTTTATTACTAAACCAGTTGTGCTCTTCGCATCTGGCTAATAGTGACTGAATCAAGCAGCAGTCTACTTATTGCTTCTTAGAACAATCTCAGTTCAAGATCTTGCTTGTACCATTCTAAGGAACAGTGATCAGACTTTGCCTTGGATTAGACTACTTTGGGAACACTGACAGCTTGCAGGTCCCCAACCTGAGCTGCTCTTGAGAACCTGGAATAACATGAAACTTGATAATCCTGAGAAAGCAGGACCACCTCAGAACTTCCCTGCAGAAGTGTGCATAGTTTAGCCCTGACATCAAGTCTGAAGTCAGGAAATAGACTGGAATAATAAGTAAACAAAACCTGTCTCCTCATAAAGGGTGACAGGAAAACTCAAGACACAAACCCAGAAGAAGAGAATGACTTTAAAGCATCTATAAGTAAAACCCCAGAGAAATTAATGAATTCCTGGAATAAAACAGGAGTTTAAAAAATGTTAAAAAATGTTTTTGTCAATAAAATGAGAACACTAAAGAAAAAAACTGGAAAAGAAATGAGAAGTATAGAAGAAAGAACTGGAAAGGAAATTAATAGGTTGGCACAAGAAACACAAAACCTTTCTTAGTCAAATAAATTCCTAAAGATTAGAACAATCAAATAGAGGACAATTTCATGAGACAACTCATATTAAAACAAAATCAAAAGACTGGGATAAAAAAAAGAAAAAGTAAGATTTTATATCAAAAGGAATTGACCTGGAAAACAGATCAAGAAGAAAAAAAATTTTAAGAATACCAGACTACCCGAATACCATGACTGAAATAAGATTTAGGATAATATATTTCAAGAAATCTTTACAAGAGAACTACTCAAATTTTTTAGAGCCAGAGAGCAAATAGAAATAGAAGAAATTCACCAGTAACCTTCTGAAAGAAATCCCTAAATTAGTTCCCAGAAGCATCATGCTCTTAATCCAGAGCCTTTAAGTTAAAAAAGCAAACAGACAAAAAACACTGTCAACAGCTAGAAAGAAAGTACCAAGGTATAATCAGGATCATACGAATTAGCAGCCAGCCCTCAAATGCTTGGAATATGTATGCTCTTCCAGAAAGCAAAAGATCTGAGAATAATGCTGAAGGAAACAAGTGGATGTTAAATGAAGTAGAGGATTTCCAAACATGCCTGTTGAAAACACCAGAGCTGTGGAGAAATTTTGAAGTACAAACACGGGACTTAAACTCATGTTCTATGTTTTTGTAGGGACAGACTGCTTAAGTTCCAACATGGGGAGATGATACTTGTTTTCCCTATTCAACCTAACTAAAAGGGATCATAGAGGGAAGCCCTATAGGACATGAACTTGGAATGGTTGTTAACTTTTTTTTTTTTAACAGGTTTTTATTTTCAAAATATGCATGAATAACTTTTTTTTTCCTGAGGCAATTGAGGTTAAAGGTCTTGCCCAGGGTCACACAGCTAGGGAATGTTAAGTGTCTGAGACCAGATTTGAACTCAGGTCCTCCTGACTTCAGGGCTGGTACTCTATCCACTGTGCCACCTAGCTGCCCCATGAATAATTTTTTAACATTGATCTTTCTAAAGCCTTGTGTTCCAAAATTTTCCTTCCCTTTCCCTCCCCCCTTTCCCTAGATGACAAGTAATCTAAATATATATATATATGTATACATATTAAACATATTTTTAAAAAATTAATTCCTTATTATTTTTCTGTGAGAAACGGCCAGCAGGATGATTTCAGAGAGGCCTGGAGAGACTTGCATGAACTGATGCTGAGTGAAATGAGCAGAACCAGGAGATCATTATACACAGCAACAACAGTACTAGATGACGATCAATTCTGATGGACATGGCTCTCTTCAACAATGAAATGTTTCAAACCACTTCCAATTGTTCAGTGAAGAAAGTCATATACACCCAGAGACAGGGATATGAAATGTGGACCACAACATAACATTTTCATGCTCTCGATTGATGTTTGCTTACATTGTGTTTCCTTTATCTGATATGTCTTCTGTGTAGATATTTTTCTTGCACAAAAATGATGTGTGGAAATATGTATACATATATTTGATTTGCCAAATATTTTAACATAATTAACACGTAGTGGATATCCTGCCATCTAGGGGAGGGATGGGGAGTCGGGGGGAAAAATCTGTAACAGAAAGCTATGTAAGGGTTAATGTTGAAGAATTACCCATACATATGTTTTGCAAATAAAATAAAATTTAAAAAAAAGTTAATTCCTATATATGTATACATATTTATAGAATTTTTATGTTGTACAAGAAAAATCAGATCAAAAAGGGAAAAAATGAGAAAAAACAAAATGCAAGCAAACAACAGAAAGTGAGAATGCTATGTTGTGATCCACACTCAGTTCCTACTTTCCTCTCTCTGGGTGCAGATGGCTCTCTTCATCACAATATTATTGGAACTGGTCTGAATCATCTCATTGTTGCAAAGAGCCACGTCTATCAGAATTGATCATCATAGTCTTGTTGCCATGTACAATGATTTCCTAGTTCTGCTCATTTCACTCAGCATCAGTTCATGTAAGTCTCTCCAGGCCTCTCTAAAATCATCCTGCTGGTCATTTCTTACAGAACAACAATATTCCATAACATTCATATACCATAATTTATTCAGCCACTCTCCAACTGATGGGCATCCATTCAGTTTCCAGTTTCTTGCCACTACAAAAAGGGCTGCCATAAACATTCTTGCACATGTGAGTCCCTCTCCTTCCTTTAAGACCTGAGGTATAGGCCCAATAGAAACACTGCTGGGTCAAAGGGTTTGTTAACTCTTGATGATCTTAAAATAAGAATGGAAAGAGAGAGCAAGAGATGTGCTGGTGGGGAAGGAGAGGAAGGGAAGCAAGGCTAGAAAAAATCATCATGTAATCATCACAGAAGGAGGTGGGAGCTGAGTGGAATAGCTGCACTTTGCTCACTCCTGTTAGAACACATATACACACATTTAATAAGTAGAGAAACAAGAGAAGGAAATTAGGGTTAAAATAAGGGAGTGATACCTAAGCAAAACATTCTGAAGATGTTCAACAATATCCATGGTGTTTTTGTTTTGTTTGGTTCTTTTTGAGGTGGCAAACAATAAGAATCTGAGGAGGTGGCTGAACAGTTATGGTATAGTCATGTGATGGGGTACTAGTATACTATAAGAAATGATGAAGGTGATGGTTTCAGAGAAACCTTGGAAGACTGAATTGATGCAGAATAAAGTTTTGTTCTCAGTTGGTTGAGGTGCAAGGGAAGGAAGGTAGAACTCTAAAAGTTTTTCTCCCTTTGTAAAGCATTTAAAATGTAAAGACTGACTCTTCCTACAGCCTCAGTTTGTTTGAACTTCCAGAACAGCTGCTTAATATCAGACAGAAGCTGTGTTGGGAACCAGAAAACCTCTCCTTCATTTTGATAGGGCCTACTTGACATTGCTTGTACACATAAGCAGAACTTCAGCGAGGCAGGCACAGAATGGCATCCTGACCAGGCCGGCCACTTCTTTTGGGAAGCTGGCAAAGGGGGCACAAGTACAGAAGGGGCCTGTGATTGAGTGGTGGGATGGCAGAGGGCCTGTGCTCACCCCTAAGTGAGCCCTTGGTCTACTTTCACAATTGGGCTTCACATATTCTTTACATTTGCAATTCACTCACTTATATATAGAAACTTTTCTAATTCAGTCTCATTCTGGTACCTTTACGGTGTGTGGCAGAGCCTGTGCTGGAAAGGTTTTTTTTTTTTTTTTGTTAGAGTGTGGGCACGTGGAAACCTTCCACACACCTTCCAGGAAATAGCTTAGCAGTCTTCAGTATGTGTGGGGTCATCATTAAATGAGAATCATTAAAATAGCCTTAGGTTTTTGGACACACAGACTCCTTAAAGGTATGGAAGGATTCCAGAAGGGAGCACCAATACTGAAGAAATAGAATGAAGTGCAGACATAAATACATTTGGTTTGGCTTGTTCTCTCCATTTTTAGTTGTTCAGATCGCTGGTATCCTTCATTAATTAATAGGCATAGTGAACAAAAGCAAATTTCAGCCTTGTTCCTGTTGAAGTAGTTACTATTTAGTGCAGACTGAGTTATTAGATTTTTACATTAAATTATTGAGATTAAATTGGAAGAGCAGTACAGATGGTCAGAGACTATCAATTTTCTGAAACATTTTCTCTGGAACATCCTGATGTTTTAGTGAAAAAACATGCCTCATTCCCTTCCTTGGAATGTTTCTGATAAATCATGCTGTGAATCATACCGTGAAATTTTAGAGAGATAAGGAAAGCACTCCTTCAGTTAGTGCTTCAAGCCCATGAATTAAGGGCTTTTTTTACACTTTAACAGTATAAGAAAAGTTGATTTTTTTTTCCTTTTTGGAAACTATTGAGATTTACTGTATTTAGAAATGGTAGCAGTGGTTGTACTTTTGAAATAGGATTTTAGGAAGTTTCCCAAAGGTAATATAAATACAACAAAGTATGCTTATAAAAATGTTCTGGTCAGCATTCTGAGTAGGCAGCCAAAAAAGCTAATATGACCTTAGGCTACATTAAGAGGTATAGTGTTTAGATCAGAGAGATAGTAAATCTTAAATATAAGCTGCCATCCTCAGATTGGTTTAGAATATTGTTCTAAATGGCACATTTTGGAAAAGCTATTGCTAACCTGGAGAACATGTAGATGAATGATGATGCTTGAGATAATGTAATAAATAAGGTACAGGAAATGGGGATGTTTAACTTGAAGAAGAATTGGGGAAGACACTAGTTATTTACCTGTAAGAAGCATTAGAGAGGGTGTGTGTGTGTGTACTTTTAATGAGAATATATGCACATGCATTTTTTAAATATATATATATATATAACATTAGATTATGTATACACATATGTTAGAATATGTGTATATATTAGAATATATATGTAAACACAAATATATGTGTGTATGTGTATACATACATATATATTTATTAATTATTATTATTATTATTTACCCTGATTGGGGGGGAGAGTATGAGCAGTATAGAGAAATTATGAGGAGGATTTTAAGTTTTGATGTAAGGACAAACCTCACCAGTAGCAAGACTTGGTTGAAGCAGGAAGGAGATGATGAGTTTTTCCTCTTTGGAGGCTTTCATGGAAAGCCCCTAAGACTGCTTTTTGGTTATGTTATACAGGGAATTCATTTTCAGGTGTGAGTAAGTGGTATAGTCTCACCAGAAAAATATAAAATCCTAGGTAGCAACTACTTCATTTTTGTTGTTGGTGGTAATAATGGTAACCTTCACATAGGAAGGGGTGTGTGTGTGTGTGTGTGTGTGTGTGTGTGTGTGATTGTGTGTGATTGTGTGTGATTGTGTGTGATTAGATGCTCTCCAAATTTTATGATTTAGATAATGGAAATTATATTCAATGTAGTAATTTTACTTTTCTTCTTAGAACCTTTTGTCTGGTGTTGTGGGTTTAATGAAATCCCACTTTTAAATGTTTGATCATTAAATTCCATTATAAAGTACACTTTTCATGCAAATAAGAGCATTTAAATAATTGGAAAAATATTAATTACTCCTGGGTAGGCTGTACTAATATAATAAAAATTATAGTACTACCTAAATTACTGGATTCAGTGCCATGACAATCAAACCACCAAAGGATTTTGTTATAGATCAATATTCATATGTATGAACAGAAGGTCAAGCATATCAAAGGAATTAATGAAAGCAAAAATGTGAAGAAAGTGGAGGAGAGAGTGAAGTAGTACTAAATATCAAAGTTTTCTGTAAAGTTATAATTGTTAAAAAGCAAAACAGTTTTGGGACTGGTTAAGAAATAGGTTGATCAGATGATTTCAGAGAGGCCTGGAGAGACTTACATGAACTGATGCTGAGTGAAATGAGCAGAACCAGATCATTATACATGGCAACAACAGTACTATATGATGATCAATTCTGATGGACATGGCTCTCTTCAACAATGAAATGTTTCAAACCACCTCCAATTGTTCACTGAAGAAAGCCATATACACCCAGAGAGAGGGATGTGAAATGTGGACCACAACATAACATTCTCATACTCCTTGATTGATGTTTGCTTACATTGTGTTTCCTTTATCTGATATATTGTTTGTGTAGATAAGATTTTTCTTGCACAACAATGACAAGTTTGGAAATATGTATACATATATTCGATTTGCCAATATTTTAACATAATTAACATGTAGTGGATATCCTGCAATCTAGGGGAGGGGTGGGGAGTTGGGGGGAAAAATTAGTAACAGAAAGCTATGTAAGGGTTATTGTTGAAGAATTATCCACACATATGTTATGCAAATAAAATTAAAAATAAAATTAAAAAAAAAAGGAAATAGGTTGATCTTTGGAACAGATTAGGTATATAATATTACAGAAATAAATGAGCACAGTAACCAAGTATTTAATAAACTCAAAGATCCCAGGTATTGGGGCAAAAATTCACTATTTGACAAAAACTGTTAGGAAAACTGGAAAGTAATATGGCAGAAACTAGCTTTAGACCAACATCAAACACTGTATACTACAATAAGCTCCGAATTAACACATGATACAGACATCAAAGGTAACAGCCTAAGCAAGTTAGAGGAGCTTGGAAGGAATCACCTTTCTATGGATAAGGGGAAGAGTGCATGACCAAACAAGACAAAGAAAATTTCACAGTAGGTAAAAGGCAAAATTTTGATTTCATAAATTGAAAAAAAAAATTGCACAAGAAAAGTTGATGCAATTAAACTTTAGAAGTGAAAAACTGGGGGAAAATATTTGCAGTAAATTTCTGTTGCTAAATTACTTCTAAGCTTTATAGGGAACTGAGTAAAATTTATAAGAATAAATCATTCCCTAATGGTCAATGGATGTGAATAGCCAGTTTTCAGAAGAAAAAAACCAGATTATTTTTGTGTGAAAAAAATGATCAAAATCACATGAAAAAAACTGAGCTGTGCTACCTCACCCATCAAATTTATGAAGTTGACAAAAAGGAAAATGAAAATTGCTGAGAGGCTTTGGAAAAACAGGCAATTTAATGTATTATTTGTTGGGACTATGAATTAGTCCAGCCATTTTGAAAAATTGAAAGTAAGCCTAAAAAGCTATTAAACTGTACATACATAACATTTGAGCCAGTGATACCACTATTTAGTTTTTTCCCCAGAGATTAAATAAAGAGGGAAAGGATCCATATGTATAAAAGTATGTATAGCCGCTCGTTTTTGTAATGGCAAAGAATTAGAAACTGAGTATATGTATGTGCTAGAATACTATTATGCTGTAAATAATGGGGCAAAAAGGGATGATTTCAGGGAAAACCTGAGATAATTTATATGAATTGATACAAGTGAAGTGAGAACTAGAAGAAAAATTTATATAGCATTAACAAACCAAACAACTGATCAACATAATGATCAACCACAATTTTAAAGGGTTCATGATGAAGCATGCAGTACACATCCAGGTAGGTAACTGATGAATTCAAAGTACATATTAAAGCATATATTTTTTTGTTTCTAGATAAAGTTGGAATTTATTTTATTTGACTATGTATTGGTATTGGATTTTAATTTTCTGGCCTTCTCAATGGGTGGGAGAAATTATACTGGCTTTTTTTGCCCTTATGCTTATTATCTGGGATTAACAGACTATGTATGCAGACAGACACTACACACATACATATGTATATTTCCATATGTGAACATAGAATGCATATCACAAGGCATATACATATGTGTCTATATATGCAGTATGTGTATGTATTTTCATATGTAACAATTAGAATCTTTATTTTATACACCTTGGTTATTTAAAGTATATCATAAATTCTACACTTTACTTTCAAAGATGTCCTGCTTATTTGTGTTTCCTTCTGACCTTTTTTTGGTTCTCTCCTGGATGTTATTAAAAATGTTTCAAGAATTTTTCCTTTTCTTTTTCTCCCCTTCCCTCAAAACAAAACAAAAGAATTCTTGTAATGAACATATTCAAGAAAAAAAATATTCTCCCATTGACCATGTTCCCAAAATGGATGTCTCATTCTGCACTTTGAATCTGTCATATCTCTCCTAGGAGTTGGGCGACATGTTTGTCATAAGTTTTTTGGAGCCATGGTTGGCCATTGCACTAATTAGAAATTTGAGTCACCTTCCTTTCTTCCTGCCCTTCCCCCTTTCCATATTAGTTATATTGTGAAAGAAGAAACAGTTTGAAATAAAGAGTGCTGAGGTGGGGGTGGGGAGTGTCAAGGGTAAAAAAATTTACTAGAAAATTTATGGAGTAGTAGGAAATAAAACTAGATTTTAGGAGACTATGGAAGAAATTGGAAGTGAAAGCACTTGTAGAAATCTTTTGGGAAGATGAGTGAATAAGAGGAGCTATAGCAAAGGTTTCCAAAATAGGAAAGGACATATGTTTGTAAATTGAAGGGTAAAGGAACAAGTCAGCTGAGAAATTGGACAGTTAGGAGTAAAAGGGAATAAAAAAGTGTTTTTATGAAAACAGTGTCTTAGGAATTGGAAAGGGATACTTTAGGATGCAATTGAAAAATTAATTACAGAGAACAAGACACTTCCTGACTCATCTGATTCATGACTTCTAATGCTTGACTCATTTCATGTAGGTTTATAGGGGTATCTGTCCTGTCTTAATGGAGTTGGGTTGTACTGTTACCTTGATCTGTGGACACTTAGATCCAACCCATGATGAGATTCAGCGTGAAAGGCCATTGGCTTTGGTTTCAATTTTTGCAAAATATATTAATTTCTTTTAGGAATTATGTCTGAAATTCTGTAAATTTTCTTCCCTGAAAATGGGCAACATTTACTTCATCTTTCTAATGTCTATAGGGCTAGAGATTTCTATTCTCCATGGTGAGAATACAGGAAAGACATCTGAATCTGGGTTGGACTTGAAAGAATGAATAGAGGGCAGCTAGGTGGCAAGCCATGGGCTTGGGAACCAGGAGGAACTGAATTCAGATATGGCCTCAGACCCTTTACGTATACTAGCTGTGACTCTGGGCAAGTCACTTAACCCTTGATGCCTAAGGTAAAAAAAAGAAAGAATGGACAGGACTCCAGCAAGTAGAGGGAAATAATAGGGAACTGCACGTGCAAAAAAATCCAGTTTGGCTACAACAAATCCCATTGAAATAAGTAATAGTAGAAAAGCACAGAGCCTGGCATATATTAAAAGCTTATTATTAAGTGCCTACTTATTTGGAACTATGCTCAAAAAGTCATCAAACTGTGCATACCCTTAGACCCAGCAGTGTTTCTACTGGGCCTATATCCCAAAGAGATTTTAAAGGAGGGAAAGGGACCCACATGTGCAAAAATGTTTGTGGCAGCCTTTTTTGTAGTGGCAAGAAACTGGAAACTGAATGGATGCTCATCAATTGGAGAGTGGCTGAATAAATTATGGTATATGAATGTTATGGAATATTATTGCTCTGTAAGAAACGACCAGCAGGATGATTTCAGAGAGGTCTGGAGAGACTTGCATGAACTGATGCTGAGTGAAATGAGCAGAACCAAGAGATCATTGTACATGAAAACAATAAGACTATATGATCAATTCTGAAGGATGTGGTTCTCTTCAACAATGAGATGTTTCAAACCAGTTCCAACTGTTCAGTGATGAAGAAAGCCATATACACTCAGGGAGAGACCTGTGGGATCTGAGTGTGGACCACAACATGGCATTTTCATGCTCTCTGTTGATGTTTGCCTGCATTTTGTTTTCCTTCTCAGGTTTTGGGTTTTTTTTTTTTCCTTATAGATCCAATTTTTCTTTTACAGCAAGATAACTATAAATATGTACACATACATTCAGTTTGTCATATTTTAACATAATTAACAGATTACCTGTCACCTGGGGAGAGGTGGGGGGAAGGAGGGAAAAATTTGTAACAGAAGGCATTGCAAGGGTCAATGTTGAAAAATTACCCATGCACATGCTTTGCAAATAAAAAGCTTTAATTAAAAAAAAATAAATGCCTGCTTAATGATGAAAAGGTGGGAAGTTGATAGATGAAGTAGGGCTTTCAGTGAGAGGGGGAGTAAGAATGTGTTTAGTTGCTAATGTTGGCTTGTGATGATGTAGAACATTTGTTTTAAATTTGTGAAAAATTTTTACAGTGTAAATATCAATAGAGTGTGACAGTTTTTAGTTACAAAATGATGTGAAGGTGATAATAAGAGTACATTTAAGAAGGACTTGGAAAACCTAGTAATACAGTTCTATTTTTATCGTTCTCAAACATTTATTCAAATTAGATATAAACTTGTGATCTTCAGAAAATGAGGACAGCAAGTGATCTAAATTTGAATCTATAGAATTTTAAGAAAAAAAGTGCCTTGCTCACTGTTATATCAACTACTAAATAATAGAATTAGGATTTTATAGATTAAGTATGTACAGTTTTAAACATGTTTCCATATTTGTTGTACAAGATCACACCAAAAAAAAAAAAAAAACATTGGGAAAGAAAACAAAACAAAGCAAGGTGAAAATACACCTTTAACACACATTTGCTTTCTATAGTTCTTTGGATGTGGATGGCATTTTTCATCACAAATCTATTGTAATTACCTTGAATCATCACATTGAGAAAATCATATAATCTTGTTAGTGTGTACAAAGTTCTCATGGTTCGCCCAGTTCACTCAGTATCAGTTCATGGAAGTCTTTCCAGGCTTTTCTGAAATCATCCTGCTGATCATTTCTTATAGAACAATAATATCCCAGCTATTATAGAGAAGAGAAGAGAATAGAGCACCTTGTATGTTGTAAATTTTTTAATTAGTGGTATAATAAAACAGGTTGTTTGCCTGTTGCCTTCCAGTATTACTTCAGGGAATCCTTCAATATTTAGGATGATGATTCTTACTAAAATGTTTTATATAGATGGGAAGATAGGCATGTAGGCTGGAAGTTATTAGTATTTTCTTTTGCCCTTTCTGAAAATATCATTGAGGTTCTAGATTTTTTCCAAGTCTGGTGTTTTTTTTCCTTCAGCTGCTTTGAGAATTGATCCCTCAATGTCCTCACCATACTCTAAGAACACAGACCTCCTCCTTTGGATATTCTTGGCTTAGTTCAGCTGCTTTTTGAACCTTTGTTTTCTTGAGTGCCATTTCTGTGTACTCAAGAAGTGTACTTGGGACAGTGATAGGAATCCCAGTGTGCTGGCTCCACTCTCATTAATGAAGAGTTTGTCATAGTAGTAAATTGAAAAAGAGAAATCTTTTAGATCTTTTGTCCATGTCCTCTGGCCATTTTTATTATTAAATGCTCATGAGACTGCTTTACTTAATTGGGTTTTTAAGCTTTTAAACTGATTTTTCTGGCAACTGCTGTTTGTTGTCTTAAAAAACCATACAACAGTGTTCTCCCATCCTCTAGAAGTTTAAAAACATTAACAAAAAAGATTTTCCAAATCTTTCCTCAACCCCATGGAGGGGCGGGGCGTGTAAAAGAAAAACAAAACCCATGTAACATATGCAAATAAAGCTAAACAATAATTGACTGTTTCCAAAATTGTATATATGTGTTATGTCATTCTGCTTATTGAGTCTATCACTGGAGTCAGAAGATGTCCTACAGGATTTCACAAAGACTTTTATACTTTAAGCTAGGATGGGTTGAGAATTGTAAAGTTTTTAAATAATTGTTTCAATATAATGGATAATTTTGTACATTTAAAAGCATTAATGAATGCTAATGAATTTCACTATAATTGACATCAGTATTCTTTCTTTCATTCATTTTCCATTTTCCATCAACAATTTGTTTAATAAAGTCAAGTTTTAATTGAACATGGATTCTCATTCTGAGTTTTTATTGTTTTTATCTTTGCTCTAATAAGTTAACATTCTCATCTCATGCATGGACTATTACAATAGCTTGCAGGGAAGTCAGCCTGTCATAAGTCTTTTTTCTACTTGGCAAACAAAGTAATTTTCCTAAATCACAGTCAAATCATGTCACCTCCCTTCTCCTCAATAAATTCAGGTGGCTCCCTATTGTCTCTAGTATTAAATACATAAAATTCAGATGTATTTTATTTTTATCTTTAGTAACTTTAACTTTAAAGTAATTCACTCTCTGGGCTTCAAAGTGGAGCAGTGGGATAGAGGGTCAGGCTTGGAGTTAGAAAGACAATCTTCTGAGTTCAATCTTGTTCCAGATACTTAGTAGCTGTGTGGTCCAAGGCAAGTCATGGTAAGGTAGCTAGAGACATTCCTAGCAAATCACTCCAATACATTTGCCAAGAAAACCTCAAGTAGAATCATGGAATCGAACATGACATACAGCTAAAGAACAGGAACAACAACAAACTTTTGTGAGTCTCCAATCTCCCTGGTTTCTCAATGATTGCCAGGATGACTTCCTTTTTTTTTTTGAAGACAATTGCCCAGGGTCAAACAGTTTAGTAAGTTTCTGAGGTCAAATTTGAACTTTGGTTCCCCTGACTCCAGCAGCAGTCCTTCATCCACTGTGCTACCTAGCCGCTCATATAGTACTAATCTTAATAGACTCATTGTAATAACTCTTCTATAGAACTTTAAGATTTATAAAGTGTTTCTTTTTATCACAACTACCTTAGGAAGCATTTTGTTTTATTAATCCTATTTAAAAATTCATTTATATGTTTTGTTTATTCATCCATTCCTTTATTTTTATAGACAAGGAAACTGAGATGGAGAGGGGAAGTTAAATACGTAGAAAAAGTTAACTTTGATCTGGGATTTGAACTCAGGTCTCCTAACCAAGACAGCTAGATGGCACAGTGTCAAATGTGACCCTGTTCTAGTCACTTCACTCTGTCGACCGTAGTTTCTTCATCTATAAAATGAGGTGAAGAAAGAAATGGCAAACACTTTAATATCTTTGCCAGTGTCTCTGAAAAATGACTAAATAACAACAAAAATCCACTTTCCTAAGTGAAAGTAGATCAGTATTTTATACTATACTGCTTTTCACATTTTTTTTAAAGATCAATTTGCTTTTTGTTTTTTAGACTTTGGCATAATGAATAAGTGGAGATCTCTTAATAGAAAACAGAAGTATTTTATTCCCTACTCAGTGGCAAATAAGTTTTTCCTAAGCTTTTCAAATGGAATGCTTGGGATTTTGCTTTGTGAGCATGAGCAACCAGTTGGAGAGCATTTATTTACCCCTTGAAGTAAATTATTCTTTCACACTTGTGTACCTTCTCAGAAACTTTACTCAACATTATCTTAGGTTGCACATTTACTGTGTTCACCTGAAAGTTCATTAACGTTACTGAATGGATAGAACTTCACTTTCTTTTTCTGATTGATAATTTTTATTTCAAACATCATACAAAATCTCAAGATGCTCATAATTGAGTCCTTCATTTTGTATAGTCCCACAAAACAGCCTGAGTGGTCATGACTGATAGAATATTCAGTTTTTTATTTTTTCATAGTTTGCTGTTAAAAGATGTGCAATTTGAAAATTAATAACAACATAGCCTAATGTTTTTTATCTAATTTGTTGCCTTTTAAGATTATCTTCATTTGTGAAGTTTCAGTGATTTTGTACATTATTTTGGTGTGTTCATTTTATATTGTCGTTAGGTCTTTTTTCACATTCATTGTTCATTATAACTTAATATTTCATTATATTCATATGTTCCTATGCATTCAGTCATTCCTTAGTTGTTGGACAATAAATTTAGTCGTGACTTTTTTTCATTACAAGTAATATTGTGTATATTTCCATATAGATCTTTGTTTTCAGTGATCTCTTTTGGATGTCAACTCAGTAATGGAATTGATTGGTATTTCTATCAGATGGCCTAAATAGTTTTGTAATTTTTTTTTTTTGGCATATTGTTAAAATGATTGAAATAGTTCCCAGATCTACAACATGACTGTTTTCTTACATCCCTGCCAGCATCTTCTACCCCCCATCTTGTCATCTTTGCTATATTGTTATATTTGCTACATTGCTATAAGACTATAGAATTGGTTTAGTATTAGAGAACTATAAACATAATAGAACACATTGATAACAAGAATCAAATGGTTGTCAGTAAGTTTAGGCTTTTTTGATGAAATGCAACAATCATTTTTGTTTATCACTAAAAATGATAAATAAATGGACTGTTTCTTAATATGGTAAGTAGTAAGTCTTAAAACCAAGAGCCAGCCTTAGAAATAATGAGTATATATGAGAAGTCTTTTCATTATGATCAGGGTAAAGTAAGGTTGTCTGTGATTATCATTAGTATTTGATAGAGTGCATGAAATTGCTAGCTAGAGTAATAAGCCTGCACATCCCCTCATCAAAAAAAATGGGGGAAATTTTTTTGTAGTTTATGATTGATGACTTATTTACAATACTAGAGAGTCAGCTAAAAATTAATTGAAACAATAACTACTTTAGCAGAGTTGCAGAATATAAACCAAATCCATTCAATTCCTCAGCCTTTTTATTTTTATCTTTTAATTAACCTTTACATTAGACAGGGCAGACTTTGCCATAACAGTAGTGGCTACTAATATGTGCCTCTTCTCCCCC
>JAJPUD010000014.1:49083-103072 GCA_023553655.1 Myrmecobius fasciatus | reverse complement strand
TTTTTTTTTTTTTTTTTTTTTTTTTTTTTTTTTTTTTTTTTTTTTTACAAAGGACTGCCACTGTTCAGGTGGTAGTTTGGTGCTTTTTAGATCTTTTTCCCATTGACTGTGGGAGAATGTTTTCATTTGTTGATGGAGAGTGAGAGTGATCCTATTTAATTTTTTTTTTAAACTTCCTAATTGGAACATACTTGCAAAGTTAAATGATTTGCTATTTGGTTTGTGTTTCCTATCTTGTTGGTGAATTTGAGACTTATCCTTGAAAGCTCAAGTAATTAATTTCCCCCACATTGAATCTTAGTAGTGAATACCCCAGGATTGAATGGCAAATCACTTAAATATTTCGTCTGACTTCCAGTCTTGCATATCCATTTACCTGTTGGATAGTTCACGTTGGATATTCCACAGACATCTCAATATATTCAGAATAGAACTGATTGATTGTATTTTCTCCTAAACCTTTTTCTCTTCTTGACTTTATTACTATTTGAGTATACCACCATCCACCCAGTCACCCCCATTATCTATTATTTTGTCAAGTCCCGCTGATTCACTCTTTTTCAAATCAGCTTTCTTAGACAAAATAATTACTTCTTCAAAGAATTCCTTGGTAGTTTGTCATAAGTTGAAATCTTTAAATTCATTTTGGAAGTAGTATGGTTAATTTTTTTTTATTACAAATTTAGTCTATCATAGCATTAATCAAAAGTATTTGAAATAAGGCCATCATGAAAATAATTCATTGCAGAGTCCAAGTTGAAGGATTCCCCGTGGATATTTATTTATTTATTTATTTTTGCTGAGGCAATTGGGGTTAAGTGACTTGCCCAGGGTCACACAGCTAGGAAGTGTCTGAGACCAGATTTGCACTCAGGTCTTCCTGACTTCAGGGCTGGTGCTCTAACCACTGCGCCACCTAGCTGCCCCTCCCCGTGGATATTAAATGAAATTACAATTATTATTATTATTACTGGGCATAGTAGTTCTAAATTGTTCTCCAGAAAGGTTGGACCAATTCACAACGCTGTCAACAGTGCATTGATATACCTGTCACAACAATGATAATTTTCTATTTTTGTTTTCTTGCCAGTCTACTGAGAATGAAGTATAACATCAGAGTTGCTTTAATTTGCATTTTTGTAATTATTTATTTGGATCATTTTTTTCCTATGTCTGTTAATAACTTGACTTTTCCCCCCCTTGAAAACTTTGATTATATCATTTGACCATTTCATTTGTTTAATCATCTAAATGTATTTTTCTCATATAGAAAATGAGTGTAACTACAGTTGTACAAACCTTTCTCACAGTAGTATTGAGGATTAAATGAGAAATGGATGTACTTTGTTGTTTGACTTTTGTTTTCAAAGAACATAACATCAAGGAGGTGATGCCATGACATTCAAGTGAATAGGATTTAAGTGATGGAGACCTATGCAAAGTCACCAGCCTCGCCTTCTCCTCCAGAGCTATCTGGTTCCAGTGGCCAGAGAGAGATCAGGACGGATGGAGATACAACTTGTATCTAAAGCCCTTACAGTTATTTATACTGATTTTTTTTTTTTTGTACATTAACATTTGTAATAAAAAAATTTCCATTTTAACAGTCATTTTTCTAAAACTAGATTATCCAAAAATGGGTAACAAATGGCAGTTTTTTAAAAAATCACTTTGCTTTATTTATTTATTTTTTTAATAGTGCTATCTGCAGTGAGGCAGGTGATAGACAAATATTTTAAAAAGCCAGTTTCATCCTTGGATGTTTTCTGCTTGTAGAAGACTGGACTGGGTTCTGGGGTAGAATCATTTACTTGATTTCCTCCATAAACAGAGCCCAAAATTTGCTTTTCATATCTTCGTCTTGCAACGATTAATGGCCTAAGACTTTTCCTTCTGTAAAATTGTTTTTCTGGATCCTCTATCAGCACATTCTTAACCAGATCCAAAGTCTTATCTAAGATAGCTTTCCATACTCCAGGAATGAGTTTGTATTTCCCACTGTTTATTTGATCCTTGAAATACATTTGAAGTTTGTGTTAAAAGAAAGGTAGAAAGTCACTCAGACAAATGGAGTATTTACTGAAATAAGAACTAGTGGTTTTTTGGTTGCTGTTTGAATAACTGCCTCGCCTTACTTTATTTGGGGAGGGCTGACATAACCAGGCCGAGGCTCTAAGCAATTTTAGGTGAGCGGAGATATGGAGAATGGATTGGAGGAGGGAGGGCCTTGAAGTGGGGGACGGGTGAATAAGCTGCAAAAAAAGCACACATATCACTCACATCACATCATTTCAGTGATGTGCTTGTGAACTCCGGTGGCAGTGTTGTGAGGAGAGAAGCTCACAGGTGCAGAAGACTTGGCTGTTGAGAGGTTGGGGAGACTGAGGCGGTCCTGGAGGACACTGAGGCTGCCTGCTGGGTGACTAGAAGAACGGTAGGAAAGTTCAGGAAGGGGCAGGTTTGGGGGAAAAAACAGGTCCTTCACATGTGCCTCCCCTTATCTATAACAACTCCTTTTGTGTGACTCACCCCCAAACCAAAGAGGACAGGGCTTTAAATGGGAGGCCTTGCCCTCTGTTTTCAGCTACAAGATTTGGGGCCAAGGAGTGGATGTGGTGAGGAGGGAGATGTTTCCCTGATAGCCCCTGCACCTACTGGAGGTATAGCCTGCTTTGCTCAAAAGTGGAGACAGGGGAACTCTGCTTAGTAGAGGGAATGGTGGAAAGTCAGGGATAAGGACAGGCAAAATGTTGGAGAGAAACCCCGTGATGGAGGGACTCTGATGGCAAGGATGGGTTAGCAGTTAGAATGCTAGAATTGGAAGACCCGGATTTGTATTCCTTAGACACTTACTGTAGTTGGGTAGTCTTGGGTGAGTCATTAATCTCAGCCTCAATTTCCTTATCTATAAATTGGGAATAATAACAGTATTCAAGGTACTTAGCAAATGACTATATTCTAGCTTTTATCTTATTGGATTGGTCAATGACATACTCCTTGGATGATCATACTATTGGTTCCACTTTGAAGACCACTGCTTGATCCCCTATTAAATCTCAAAATTTCTTGATCTTTGCATTTCTTTTGTAACTTTTTTAGTTTTAATGTTGAAAGTAGAATGTCTTACTTCACAAAACCAGCAATTTTAACATATTTTACTAAAGGGTGCTGGGTTTGGAATCAGAAAGACTTGAGTTCAGATGTAGCCTCAGATATTTAATAGTTGTGTGATACTGGGAAAGTCATTTAACCCCTATTTTCCTGTTTCCTCACCTATAAGTTAAGGTTATTGATAGTATCTACCTCCTAGGGTTGTGAGGATCAAATGGTATGTTTGTAGAGTACTTAGCACAGTGCCTGCTGACACATAGTAATCTTTTTTTTTTTTTTTTTTTTTAATTAAAGCCTTTTATTTGCATAACATGTATGGGTAGTTCCTCAACATTGATCCTTACAAAGCTTTCCATTACAAATTTTCCCCCTAGTTCCCTCCCCTCCCCTAGGTGGCAGGAAGTCCACTACATGTTAATTATATTAAAATACTTGACAAGTCGAATATATGTATACATATTTCCATACTTATCTTGCTGTTCAAGAACAATTGTATCTACATGAACAAAAAATATCTGAGAAAGGAAACCCAATGCAAGCAAACATCGATAGAGACCATGAAAATGTTATGTTGTGGTCCACATTTCATATCCCTCTCTCTGGGTGTATATGGCTTTCTTCACTGAACAATTGGAACTGGTTTGAGACATTTCATTGTGGAAGAGAGCCATGTCCATCAGAATTGATCATCATATAGTCTTGTTGTTGCCATGTACATTGATCTCCTGGTTCTGCTGATTTCACTCAGCATCAGTTCATGCAAGTCTCTCCAGGCCTCTCTGAAATCATGGTGCTGGTCGTTTCTTATAGAACAATAATATTCCATAACATTCATATACCATAATTTATTCAGCCACTCTCCAATTGATGGGCATCCATTCAGTTTCCAGTTTCTAGCCACTACAAAAAGCTGCCACAAACATTCTTGCACATGTGACACATAGTAATCTATATCTAAATGTTAGCAATTATTTTTATTAGTGTCATGGTTTTGATATCACAGATTGGCATTTATTAGTTTGATTTAATGACATATATCTGAGACTGGGGGCATTTATCTGTTAAGTTAATGAAAATCTGTAGTTCTTAAATTGAGGAAACGTATACACATGTAACTACTGAATATAGATTTTTTTGGTTGAATATTTGAAAGCTATGTTTTTAGCTGATTAACCAAAAATTGTAAGCTGCTGTGGTTGGTGGTGGTACTATTTTGAACTTTGTGGTTACAATATGTAGAGATCATAAATAAAAGGTTTGGTTAATTGAAGCTTTAGCATTTGACCTATTTAGGAGACACAGGAATGGGGATTTACCAAGAACGTTTTCTTATGATGTAAGTATATCTTATTCCTGCTGTTTAAAATATCAATCTTTACTTAAATGTGATATTTGGCTAGGAAATTGACCATATAAAAGGAAAAACTCCAGTATTTATTCTGTGGTAATTATTTCCTCCCATTATGATGTGATTTTATCAGAATGGAAAGGAGAGTTAGGAAACTTGAATCTTTCTGGCTTGTTTGCTGAATTCCATAGACATTGCTATTTGCGCTATTGCAGATTTTCCTCTTCACAAAATAGTTGTTAATTATTGCTTCATGGTTGCCTCCCAGAGTTTAAAAAGAATTAATGATTTAATAATTGGGAAACACTTGACATATCACGAATAGAAGACCTTAGCAGGGCATTCTTAATCTTATGCATGAAAAACAAAGTGCCTATTGCTATTGTAGAAGATCTTCATATAATTCCTTTTTTGTTTGTTTGTTTCAGGCTTATAAATGCAACTTAATTTGTTGCTAGAAAGAACTTATGAATAGCATCTAAAGACAAATGGAATTTCCTTTTCATAACCTGATATAAATGGACATACAAATTTTGGGCCACAGGTGGTTTATCTGTAGTTTTTTTTTTTACATGATTTAAAATAACAATACATTATGTACAATTGTCCTGTTACTCAAGAGTGAATAAGTTTGCTTTTAATTTTTTTTTTATGTATTGTTTGTTTCTTTTAAAAGTGCACAAAGACTTTATTAAGACCCTTATAACTAGAAGCCAGTGAACACATACTAGTCCTGGTAGACATGATTAAAATTGAGAATCTGATATCGTGATTTATAATCCAATTACATATTGTGAACTTGATGTATGTGTGTATATTTACAAAATATTTGTATTATAAACTAGACAGTCACCAATGGACATGAATTTTTCTACAAATAAAGACCAGAAGAAAGCATGGGGAACCATCAATCTTTTACATACAGCTTTAAAAAACAAAAACATTATTTAATGGAGTACTAGTATCAATGTTATTGTGTCTGTATCCCCTTCTGTTGATTTCTGTGTTACTTCCAGTATTCCCAACCCCCCCCCCCCCGACCACCCAAACCCCAGTCCAACATATTTGTCTTGTATTAGCTCTTTCTGAAAATAAATGTCTTGTTCTGTACTTATATAGTCTGTTATATAGTTACACAAAAGGTGGTAAGTAAGCAATTTTCATTGTTAGTCTTTTGGAATCTTGATTGATCATTGTCATGATCAAAAGTTTTAAGTTTTTTGAAGTTTGCTTTCTTTTTTTTACAGTGATGGTTAATTTTTCCTACATTTCTCAGAATATATCCCTTTTCTCATTTTTAATTCTATTACATTCATTTACTACAGTTTGTTCAGCCTCTCCCCAATTAATGGGAACCCATTTAGTTTCCAGGTCTTTGTTACAGCAAATGTGCTGCTATAATTTTGCATATTGGTCCTTTTCTTGTTTGTTTGATCTCTTTGGTTGTTATAGGCTTGGAAGTGGTATTACTGGACAAGAGAGTAGGTACAATTAAATGACTTTTTGGATATAGTTCCAAATTGTTTTCTAGATTATTTGGATTAATTCATAGCTCCATCACTTGTGTGCCTGGTTTATTTGTGGGACTCTGTTTTGGCAGCCCCTCCAACAGTTATCGTTTTACTTAACATTTTTGTCATTCTGATTACTTGAGTTGGTTAGAGTTCTCTGTTTTTTTCCCTCTGGTGTCAAATCATGATTCCAAATTTTAATCAAATGGTAGAATCAGTCAACAAATACTTAGTAAGCATGTACCAGGCATGGTGAGAGTCATTGGAAAATTCCTGCTTGTAACTGAAGCTGATGGGAAGCAATGCATGCCCCAGCTCAGGAGGACCATCCCTGCCACTGGAGCATAGACTCTGGACATCTCATTTTCTGGTTTGTTCTTACCTGGAATCCTGTGGTAGTATAAGCCGTAGTTCCCCATTTTACAGATGAGGAAACTGAGATCAGAAAAATTAATGGACTTGACTCTAGTTGTACACATAATAATGAAATAAGATTCAAATCCAGGTCGTTTGACTCCAGCTCCAACAGTTCTGTCACACTGCTTTTCTGTTGGTCCTGGGAGGACTCTTTAGAATTCTTTCTAGTCCACCCACTCATTTTATAGGTGAGGAAATTGAACCCCCAAAGGGGAAATGACTTTCCCAACTTTTATAATGAGTTAATGCAGAGCCCAGACCAGAAATCCTCACATCTTGTAGTGCTGCCCTTTCCTCAAACGTCATGTTCTACTGCCATGCACAAAACATTTGTTAAAAGCCTGTGCATTTCAATGAAATGATTTGAGTGGGAGAGAATATTATTGATGAGTGAGGTCATAGAAAGGTGCTGGATCAAAGAGTATAACTGTAGGTGGAGAGCTGGAGCAGAACATGGAAGCCAACTTTTGAAACCCTGCCTCGGTTTACCAACCTGTATTTGAAAAGGGAAGCCACCTCTTTTGTCTTTTTCTCACCCTCAAGGATGAGACATTCAAGGTCTTACTGGAGGAGGTCCTTACACAGCCCTCTCTGAGTGGAATTTTTGCCTTGGGTTCTAGAATCATACTAGTTAGCTTTCTACTTGGCTTCTAAGAACAGGAAAGATTTGAAAGAAGTTCAGTCTTCAGACAATTTTCTAATATAATAATATTTATTTGATATTTTACTCTATGGAATATTGAACCCCATTGAAATGTGGACACACTTAAGAAACTTCTTTATGCTGAAGTTTTCACATTTTCTAAAAGCATTAGGAATTTGATTGACGCAATCTTGTTTTCTTAACTAAACTTTAGGAAAAGTCCCATAGAAAAGTAATGAAGCTGTAGCCTGTTTCTTTTGTTTATACAAAAAATTTGGCAAAAAAAAAAGACAAAAGATAAAGAGTTGCTTATTTGAAATCTTGTTGCAGAGATTTGTTTTCAGCTGCCTTGGGTTAATATGAGCCTTTAGCTCACTCACTCTTAACCAGGCAGGCAAGTTTGGGGCATAGAGCATTTAAGAGGTTTTTATAAAATGTTTTCCTTTGGACTTGAGAAGAATGTGCTATCATGTGGTTTTGTAGGGTGCAAGCAGATTTGGTTGTTTATGTGTTTCTCTCAGTTGCTTTCTGTTCAATGAATGCTTTCAATTTGCATCAGAATTTTGCAAAGGAGGAAATGGCAGAAAGTAAAATATAACTTCAAATGAGTTGTTTTTTTTTTAATTTTTATTTTTTTAATTTTTTTAAATTTTTTATTTTATTTGCATAACATATGTGTGGGTAATTCTTCAACAATAACCCTTACATAGCTTTCCGTTACAAATTTTTCCCCCCAACTCCCCACCCCTCCCCTAGATGGCAGGATATCCACTACATGTTAATTATGTTAAAATATTGGCAAATCGAATATATGTATACATATTTCCAAACTTATCATTGTTGTGCAGGAAAAATTGTATCTACACAGAAGACATATCAGATAAAGGAAACACAATGTAAGCAAACATCAATCAAGGAGTATGAGAATGTTATGTTGTGGTCCACATTTCGCATCCCTCTCTCTGGGTGTATATGGCTTTCTTCAGTGAACAATTGGAGGTGGTTTGAAACATTTCATTGTTGAAGAGAGCCATGTCCATCAGAATTGATCGTCATATAGTACTGTTGTTGCCGTGTATAATGATCTCCTGGTTCTGCTCATTTCACTCAGCATCAGTTTATGTAAGTCTCTCCAGGCCTTTCTGAAATCATCTTGCTGGTCATTTCTTACAGAACAATAATATTCCATAACATTCATATACCATAATTTATTCAGCCATTCTCCAATTGAAGGGCATCTATTCAATTTCCAGTTTCTAGCCACTACAAAAAGGGCTGCCACAAACATTCTTGCACATGTGGGGCCTTTTCCTTCCTTTATGATTTCTTTGGGATATAAGCCCAATAGAAATGCTGCTGGGTCAAAGGGTATGCACAGTTTGATAACTTTTTGAGCATAGCTCCAAATTGTTCTCCAGAATGGCTGTATCCGTTCACAGCTCCACCAACAATGCATCAGTGTCCCAGCCCTCCCACAACCCCTCCAACATTCATCATTAACTTTTCCTGTCATTTTAGCCAATCTGACAGGTGTGAAGTGGTATCTCAGGGTTGTCTTGATTTGCATTTCTCTGATCAATAGTGATTTGGAGCACCTTTTCATATGACTATGAATAGTTTTAATTTCATCCTCTGAAAATTGTCTGTTCATATCCTTTGACCATTTATTGATTGGAGAATGGCTTGAATTTTTATAAATATGAGACAATTCTCTATATATTTTAGAGATGAGACCTTTATCAGAACCCTTAAATGTAAAGATGATTTCCCAATTTATTGCTTCCCTCCTAATCTTGTCTGCATTGATTTTGTTTGTACAAAAACTTTTTAACTTAATATAGTCAAAGTTATCTATCTGGTTTTCAATTAAAAGTTCCAGTTCTTCTTTGGACATAAATTTATTCCATCTCCACAGGTCTGAGAGGTAAACTATATTATGTTCCTCTAACTTGTTTACAAAATCACTCTTTATATCCAGATCATGAACCCATTTAGATCTTATCTTGGTATGTGGTGTTAGATGTGGGTCAAGCCCTAATTTCTTCCACACTAGTTTCCAGTTTTCCCAGCAGTTTTTGTCAAATAGTGAATACTTATCCCAAAAGCTGGGGTCTTTGGGTTTATCAAAAACCAAATTGCTATAGTTATTGCCTAGTTTGTCTTGTGATTCTATCCTATTCCACTGATCGACTACTCTATTTCTTAGCCAGTACCAAATGGTTTTGATGACCGCTGCTTTATAATATAGTTTTAGATCTGGTACAGCAAGTCCACCATCTTCAGCCTTTTTTTTCATTAATCCCCTTGAAATTCTAGACCTTTTGTTTTTCCAAATGAACTTTGCTACTATTTTTTCTAGATCTGTAAGATAATTTCTTGGGAGTTTGATTGGTATGGCACTAAATAAGTAAATTAGTTTGGGTAGTATTATCATTTTTATTATATTCGCTCGTCCTACCCATGAGCATTTTAAGTTTTTCCAATTGACTAGGTCTGATTTGATTTGTGTGGAAAGTGTTTTGTAATTTAGTTGATATAGTTCCTGACTATCCCTTGGCAGATAAATTCCCAAATATTTTATACTATCAACAGTTATTTTGAATGGAATTTCTTTTTGTATCTCTTGCTGCTGAACTTTATTGGTAATATATAAAAATGCTGATGATTTATGTGGATTTATTTTGTATCCTGCCACTTTGCTAAAGGTGTGAATTGTTTCTAGTAGTTTTTTAGTTGAGTCTCTAGGATTCTCTAAGTATACCATCATGTCATCTGCAAAGAGTGATAATTTGGTTTCTTCACTACCTACTCTGATTCCTTTTATCTCTTTTTCTTCTCTTATTGCTAAAGCTAACATTTCTAATACAATATTAAATAGTAATGGTGACAGTGGGCAGCCTTGTTTCACTCCTGATCTTATTGGGAATGGTTCTAGTTTGACTCCATTACATATGATGCTTGCTGAACGTTTTAAGTAGATACTACTTATCATTTTAAGGAAAAGCCCATTTATTCCTATACTCTCCAGTGTTTTTAATAGGAATGGGTGTTGGATTTTATCAAAGGCTTTTTCTGCATCTATGGAGATAATCATATGATTTTTTATTAATTTGGTTATTAATATAATTGATTATGCTAATAGTTTTCCTAATATTGAACCAGCCCTGCATTCCTGGTATAAATCCTACTTGGTCATGATGTATTATCCTGGGGATGACTTTCTGTAATCTTGTTGCTAAAATCTTATTTAAAATTTTTGCATCAATATTCATTAGGGAAATGGGTCTATAGTTTTCTTTCTCAGTTTTCTCCCTACCTGGTTTAGCTATCAGCACCATATCTGTGTCATAGAAGGAATTTGGTAGTACACCTTCTTTCCCTATTTTTTCGAATAGTTTATATAGTATTGGGATTAATTGTTCCTTGAATGTTTGGTAAAATTCACATGTAAATCCATCTGGTCCTGGAGATTTTTTCTTAGGGAGTTGATTAATAGCTTGTTCTATTTCTTTTTCTGAAATAGGGCTATTTAAATAATTTATTTCCTCTTCTGTTAATCTGGGCAATCTATATTTTTGTAGATACTCCTCCATTTCATTTACATTCTCAAATTTATTGGCATAAAGTTGGGCAAAGAAACTCCTAATTATTACTCTAATTTCCTCTTCATTGGAGGAAAGTTCTCCCTTATCATTTTTGAGACTAATAATTTGATTTTCCTCTTTTCTTTTTCTAATCAAATTAACTAAAGGCTTATCTATTTTGTTGGTTTTTTCATAAAACCAACTCTTACTTTTATTTATTAATTCAATAGTTTTCTTATTTTCAATTTTATTGATCTCCCCTTTAATTTTCAGAATTTCCAATTTGGTATTTAATTGAGGGTTTTTGATTTGGTCTTTTTCTAGCTTTTTTAATTGTAAGCCCAGTTCATTAATCTTCTCCTTCTCTGTTTTACGCAAGTAAGCATCTAGAGATATAAAATTACCCCTTATAACCGCTTTAGCCGAGTCCCACAAATTTTGGTATGTTGTCTCATTGTTGTCATTCTCCTGGATGAAATTTTCGATTGTGTCTATAATTTGCTCTTTCACCCATTTGTTCTTCAGGATTAGATTATTTAATTTCCAAATAACTTGTGGCCTATTTTCTCCTGGCCTTATATTACATGTGAGTTTTATTGCATCATGATCTGAGAAGGATGCATTTACTATTTCTGCTTTTCTGCAATTGATTTTGAGGTTTTTATGCCCTAACACATGATCAATTTTTGTATAAGTTCCATGAACCCCTGAGAAAAAAGTGTACTCCCTTCTATCACCATTCAATTTCCTCCAGAGATCTATCATACCTAACTTTTCTAGCCTTTTGTTAACCTCCCTAACTTCTTTCTTATTTATTTTGGAATTTGATTTATCTAATTCTGAGAGAGCAAGGTTGAGATCTCCCACTAGTATAGTATTACTGTCTATTTTTCCTTGCATCTCTCTTAACTTCTCCTCTAGGAATTTGGATGCTATACCACTTGGTGCATATATGTTAAGTATTGATACTGCTTCATTGTCTATGGAACCCTTTAGTAAAATGTAGTTTCCTTCCTTATCTCTTTTAATTAGATCTATTTTTGTTTTTACTTGATCCGAGATAAGGATTGCTACCCCTGCCTTTCTTTGTTCACCTGAAGCATAGAAGATTCTGCTCCAGCCCTTTACCTTCACTCTGTATGTATCTCTATGTTTTAGATGTGTTTCTTGTAAACAACATATTGTAGGATTCTGGCTTTTAATCCAGTCTGCTACCCGCTTCCGTTTTATGGGAGAGTTCATCCCATTCACATTCACAGTTAAAATAACTATATCTGTATTCCCTGCCATCTTATTTACCCAGAGTTATGATTTTCTCTTCCCTTTCCCCTCTCTCCCTTCCCCCCTCCCCAGTACTTTGCTCTTGAAGACCACCTCCCACCAATAATCCTCCTCCCTTTAGAGTCCCTCCCTCCCCTTTATACCTTTCCCCTAATCCTTCTATTAGTTTATCCCTTTCCTTTTCTCCCCTCCCTCCTACCTTCCCACAAGGAGGGTCAGTGCTTTCTTTGAAGCCAAATGTGTCTGATATACTCTCTTAGAGTCCAATCTAATGAGAGTAAGGTTTACACAATACTCATCGCCCTCCCTTCTTCCCCTCAATTATATTAGATCTTCTATGTCTCTTTATGAGATTTTGCCTTATTTTACCTCCTATATTTTTACTTTATTTTGCCTCCTTTTCCCCCCTCCCCCCTTTTTCTTTTTCAGTATGGTATCCCTTCCACCTCTAATTTCTTTTCCATTATTATCAAAGAAAAATCAAATTATACTGCCATTCTTTAAAGGATACCTATAGTAGGAATATAGTTCTCAAGAGTTTTCCTTTTTTACCTTTTTATGTTTCTCTTGAGTTCTCTATTTGGAGGTCAAATTTTTTGTTCAGATCAGGTCTTTTCATTAGAAATAGGTGAAATTCTCCTGTATCATTGAATGACCATCTTCTTCCCTGGAAGATGATGCTCATTCTAGCTGGATAACTTATTCTTGGCTGTAATCCAAGTTCTTTTGCCTTTCGGAATATCTGGTTCCAGGCCCTTTGATCCTTCAATGTGGAAGCTGACAGATCCTGTGTAATTCTAATGACAGTTCCTCGGTATTTGAACTTTCTTTCTAGCTGCTTGCAATATCTTTTCCTTGGTGCGATAGTCCTGAAATTTGGCCACGATATTCCTTGGGGTTTTAATTTTGGGGTCTCTTTCTGGAGGTGATCGGTGAATTCTTTCAATGCCAATTTTGCCTTCTGATTCTAAAACATCAGGGCAATTCTCTTTCATGATTTCCTGGAAGATAGCATCCAGGTTCTTTTTTTCATCGTGGCTTTCAGGGAGTCCGATAATCCTTAAATTGTCTCTCCTGGATCTGTTTTCCAAGTCAGTTGTTTTTCCTAGGAGATATTTCATATTTTCTTCTATTTTTTCATTTTTTTTGTTTTTGTTTAACTGATTCTTGAAGTCTTATTGTGTCATTTACTTCTATTTGTTCAATTTTAATTTTTAGAGTATTATTTCCTTCAGTTATCTTTTTTAGCTCCTTTTGTAGCTGGCCAATTGAATTTCTGGATTCAATGCATTCTTTTTCCATTTTGCCAGTTTTATTTTTCAGTGAATTGTTGTCTTTTTCCAATTCACCAATTTTGTTTTTCAGTGAATTGTTGTCTTTTTCCAATTCACCAATTTTGTTTTTCAGTTCACCATTTTTATTTTCCAGTGAATTGGTGATTTTTTCCAATTCACCAATTTTGTTTTTCAGTGAACTGTTTTCTTTTTCCAATTCACCAGTCCTATTTTCCAGTTTTTGATATTTCTGTTGCCCTGATCTCAATTTATTTCCCCATTCTTCTTCTAGCTCTCTTTTGAGATTCTTAATGCAATCATCCAGGTAAGCCTTCTGAAAGGGAGACCAACTTAAGTCTGCCTTTGTGGCTTCATCTGGGGTTGTTTTCATAATGTCAGGATCTGGGGACTGTTCTATTTTTTCTCCGTAAAAGCTTTCTATGGTGAGAGCTCTCTTCTGCTTCTTGCTCATGATTTAAAGTTGGGATATTGGTCAAAAGCCGAGGAAACTGCAACAATTTATATTTGCCCTGGGGCAGTTTGCCGAGTTGACTTCCCGTCTGAGGCTGGTCGGGCTAGATTCGCACCAGGACCACGTTTTCAGCTGTTCTCATCCACCCCCTTCCAAAGGCAGATCTGCCAAAGCACCTGCCCGCAAGCAGAGCAAAGTGGCCCAGGCGTCTCCCAGGGGCTTCCTGGGTGCCCAAAATCCGCCCCTCTATCGCAGCCCTGACTTCCGCCCCGGCTGGAGTCCGATGGCGACCAGAGGCCGATTTCCCCTGAGGCTAACCTTCTCCGGAGTTCTTTCAAGGTAGATCTTTTATAGAAGTGCGTTGTAGTCCAAATGCTTGGCGGGGCCCTCACTCAGAAACCAGTTTTAAGGCTTACTTTGTCTGGGTTTGAGGGAATGACGGAGGGAGTTCACAGAGAAAGCTGTCCGCAGTTCGCCATCTTGGCTCCGCCCCCCTTCAAATGAGTTTTTTAATAAGTAGATGCTACACCCAATTAAATAAATTGAAATATGCAATATGGTGCCCTTTACCCTTCCTTACACAAACACTTTGTCATGATGATTTCTCTGTCCTTCCTTGATACTTGGAAAAGTTTCTTTACTCCTATTGCTGCCACACTTGATGGTGCCATCATGTGGGGCTTTTGTATTAATTCTGAAGCAACTGATTGACCAAGTTCTTTTTTCTTCAATTACCAGCACCTTTTCTTTTGCTGGTAGTAATAATAATAATGATGGTGGTTTACAAAAAAAACTTTTCCAACTATGTCTGCTTGGAGGTGGACTGCAATAACAATAACGCTAAGCACTTTACTTGAATCATCTTATTAGATCCCCACAGGATTTCAAGATATATGCTTTTATGAACCTCCTGAGAGTAGTTATCTTGATGAAGAAGAGCTCCAGATAGGCTTATGTTGGGAGGTTGTTAAGAGATTAGGATTTTCATTTATTTTAGCTGCTGTTTATTTTTGTGCTTGTTCACCTTTCAAATACACACACACACACACACACAGATGGTATAACAAAGTATGAACGAGGAAAATGTGTTAGTCTTTACCCATCCACATTATATACATAGCCCTCAAAAAATTCATTGCTTCTTAGTCTTTTACAATTTTTTGTTTTAAAATCTCTCTTCTAAATTTGGAACCTCACTTGGTATGTAAATTATGGTTAGAGACCAAAGCAGATTAGGACCCAAAAATGATCAAGGGAAAGCACCTCGTTGGAAACCCCCATGACAATCAACCTCTCCCTGTAGTTCCCATTTGTATATGTGTCTCATGCTAAAATTAGTCCACAGTTTCCATTATAAATCCCTGTTTTGGTAGACAGGCAGCCTGCATATAAAGAAACTTCACTATAGGCATCATACTTAACTTAAACAAAACAACAATTTCTTGGAAACTAGATGAGCGTAGACCGTTTTTCTTGATTTTATAAAAAGTTTAACAGTAGTTTTAGTTAAGAAGACTAGTTTTTATAAATTGAGTATACTGTAATGTTCAGTTTTATCAGATATTAGATATTAGAACATTGAGGCTATTCTCACCAGTTTTGTGTGTGGGACAGTGGATAAAGCATAAATGTGGAGCCAGGAAAGCCTGAGTTCAAATACTCACTTCAGATGCCTCAAATACTTACAAGCTCTGTGATCTGGGCAAGCTATTTATTCTTTCTGTATTCCATTTCCTCATCTATGAAGTGAAGGTAATAAACACCCATCTTAGAGGATTGTTGTGAAGATCAAATATGTGCAAAACACTTTGCCAACTTATTGAAATGCAAACTGCTGCCGATACTGTTATTAGTTCTACTGTAGGTGTGGATGGAAAGCTCTGTCCTTTAGTGTATTCTTTTTGAATTGTGATCATAAGAAAAATTTATCCTCCTTGCCAGTGTGCTCTCTAAACTTTAGTTTAAGGCGGGTCTTCACCAACAGTCCTTCAAGTACAGGAGGTACTTGTTTTTTCAGCTTGCTGTAGCCAGTCCCCATACTTTGCTAGTGTGCCATTTGAGAAACTTTGGTGTCATAATGGTAGGTTGCAGGAAGACTGATAGACTGACTGGTCCCTCTTACAGCCTAATAAGATAAACAAATGGGCTAGACGGCAATACTGGGTAAATGACTTTATTTGAGTTGTAAGAGTGAAGAGTTAAACAGAACTCCTGCTTCCGAGTTCCTTAACCTCCACTCTTGAGTTTATCACATTGCAAGGATAAAGCAAGGAGCTACTTGCGTCAGGAAGTAATAAATATCAGGAGAATTTAGATAACTGGAGTAGGCTATATTTAAAATAGAGCTTTGGATGCAAGAAATTTGTGCGTGCACGAACACACATGGTTTTGAACAGTGTGAGCTCAGTATTAACTAGTTAAGATACTTATTAAAGTGAGTTGACCTTGTCTGGGGTGACCCAACTCCAAATCTAGTACTCTTTCTAATACAATAATGTTCACACTATCCTAATCATCCTGTAATATTGTGACTTCCTAATTATCCTTCAGTCAGCCAACAGGACTCCTGCCAGGTAGGCTATGGTGGTGCTTCTAAGGGGACCTGTTTAACTTATGAAGCTCCATCTGCTCCCACCTATGCCTTCATGGCTTAAGGCAGAACCAGGAACCTGATTTTTCAATAGAGCAAGCCTGTTTCTGAATGCAGATTTGGTACTTGGAGTCAAGAGAACAAATTCATATTTACCCAACTAAAACAGTATTTTTTGTTTTTTGGGTTAAACTAAAGTTTTAATTTCTGGGTTATTATGTTATATGTATAAAATAAGTATGTGTTTATGTGTAGATAAAGGTATATGTATATATCTATATATAATTTAGTTGTATGTTTGCCTTTTTCTTTTTGTGGCTTACAATTGATGTGGCAATTCATTTACTGTACAGACTTACTCATAATGATAGCCTAGAATTGTGGATTGAAATGGTACTAGCAAGCCCTTAAATACTCAGAATATAGATGCTTTTTAACTTGAATCCTTAACTTACATTTTTGGGTATTGGGTTGAAATGAATATATGAATATCATGCCTTTGATGCCAAAGCATTTAGTTCTCTACTTAGGAAGTTTAAATTTATCCGCTGACCCAGTGTGTAGAGGAGAGTGTGTGTAGGGATTGGTGGAAGGGAATTGTCTTATGAGCTAGAGGGGGTAGGTATTAGAGAAATGACTGAGGGGGGTATGGAGGAAGTGGGATGAGGAAGCATGTTTTGTAGGCAAAAAATAGTTGTTGATCTGAGTAGTGGCATTCTGTTCCTTGGGACTATCAAAATTGGATAAATCCTCCTCAGAAGGGATCCTAAAACTCATTAGAAGGAACCAGATAGAGGCATGAATCCCTGAAACTGTTCTTCCCCTTCAAGTAAGTATGTAGTGATTTCTAGTTGCTAGCTCCATCCTGTATCCACTCAAGGGTTGGCACCACATGGAATTGTAGATTTAAAGTGCTGTGTAAACCTTTAAGCGTAATGAAGAACTGGATGCTCTGTAGTGGCCACTCAGCTCTCCTAACTCTGTCTCTAGCAAGCTCTCTTTCCACTACATCAGAATGTGACTAGATGAGTTGTGTGGTCACTTCCAGCTCCCAAATTCTCTATTTTCTTAGAGCAAAAACTGAAGTTCATTGTGACATCTGTGAGCCAGTTCAGAATTTCAAAACCATGTGAATCACAAAAGGTCAAATCATATTCGATTGTGAATCACAGACCGTCAAATTATATTCAATAGAGCCTTAGTCTGAATCTCTGAAAATTGATTTTTCCCTGTAATAATTGTTAACCAATATCCATCAAGATATGTAAGACATCTTCCATTCGTTTAGATAGCCAGTTGGGAGAGGTTAGGTGCCAACATTTGGCAAATGAAGAAAAGTTTTTACGTTTTAAAATACAATAAAACTTTACTTAAGAAAATATAAAATAGGGGCAGCTAGGTGGTGCAGTGGATAGAGCACCAGCCCTGAAGTCAGGAGGACCTGAGTTCAAATTTGGCTCAGACACTTAATACTTCCTAGCTGTGTGACCCTGGGCAAGTCAATTAGCTTCAATTGCCTCAGCAAAAAAGCAAAAAAAAAAAAAAGAAAAAAGAAAAGAAGAAAAGAAAATATAAAATAGCTTCTAGCCCATAAGAAAACAGTTGAGTTGGATTTGGTTGGTAGTTTATAGCCTCCTAGTGAGTAGATCTGAGTTCAGTCTAGCCTCAAACACTTTAAGTTTGTGGTCTTGGGGAAGTCGCATCAACCCCAGTTTCCTCTTCTGTAAAATGGGGATGACAAGTAGTGTTTACAGGGGTGCTGTGTGCATAAAAATAAACGAATATTAAAAGCGCTAAAGAAATGGAGCTATCATCAATCATCATCATCTCATTTGAACCTTATAATAACCCTGAGTTATAACAATCAAAGTGAAGACCTCTCACTATTGACTAGATTAAGCAAGGCCTGAGGGCCTAAATTTCAGTTTCAGGGGGGAAAGTAGAAAGTAGTTTGATTTATAAGCTGTCAACATTCCAGTTCCTAAATAAGGAAAGTAAAGCATATATAACCAATTAGAATGTATGTAAAGGAAAAGAGGGGTGGGCTTGACTTTCTTTGTTCTGGACTGTATAAAACTCACAAGAATGTACTAGACAGTGGCTCTCCCAACTCTGGACAACTTATTTGATCCATTGTGGGACTGCCTAGTACTCAAGAGTTCCTTTGTTCTATACCTTGAGATGCCTCTGAAGTATTGATAATTCTGATGAGAGTCTGAATATTCCACACAACCCTATGATGTAGAATTAAATATTGTCCCCTTAGAGGTCAAGTGGCTTGCAAAGATTAGAGAAAAAAGATTAGAGTTTGAATTTTAGTATTCCTGACTCTTGAGTACAGGACTCTGTGTACTACACCATACTGTCTCTCTGTGAATTGTATATGTCAGTCTGCATTTGTGTATGGCAGCTTTATTAACTAGAACATTTGATCACAGAGTCATTTTAATCACAGACTTGGAAATTTGGAGATTGTCTGATCCAACTTGTCCTGAAGGTGTCAGTCTCCTTTTCTTTCTTTCTTTTTTTCTTTCTTTCTTTCTTTTTTTTTGAGAAATACATTGATTTAATTAACATAGGTATGATATTTCTAGTGAACTTTACAGGCTTACTTAAAAAAAAAAACAAATAGATAGTCACAGAGTTTGTGTCTCTTACAAATTTAGTTTGGGATTTCAGTGAAAACTTTTGCATAGAGTCGCCAAAAAAAAATTTAATTAATTAAAGCTTTTTATTTGCAAAACATATGTATGGGTAATTCAACATTGACCCTTACAAAGCTTTCTGTTACAAATTTCCCCCCCTTAGTCCCCTGCCCTCCCCTAGATAGCAGGAAGTCCACTACATGTTAATTATATTAAAATACTTGACAAGTCGAATATATGTATACATATGTCCACACTTATCTTGCTGTTCAAGAAAAATCTTATCTACAAGAAAAAAAATCTGAGAAAGGGAACTCAATGCAAGCAAACATCGATAGAGAGCGTGAAAATATTATGTTGTGGTCCACATCTCATATTCCTCTCTCTGGATATATATGGCTTTCTTTAGTCAGTCTCCTTTTCAGTGTCCCTGATAAATTGTCATGGAGATGAACAGAATATTCCATTATTCAACCATGTTTGATACCAAGAAATGAGATGTATATCTACTAATTAAACCTAATCAGAAAAGTAGGGTTGTGCAAATATATTAGTTAGCCTCAGCATTTTAAAAAAGAATGCATTTGGAATTGAGGATGAAAAGTGTTCTTATGTGGTGTAAAAGTATGTGAGTTCTTGTATTGTAAATGCACTTAAAATTTTTTTTTTTAAGTTTGAGTAGTTTTCTGAAAAAGTTTCCTTAAGACTAAATAAAAGAAAGACTTTCTTAAAGACCATACATGCAATGATGAAAATTTCTTCCATTATGAATATGTGAATGTCATTTTGAAATTTGGAGATTTAAATGTAAAGTGGTTCTTGTTTCCCTATATTTGTGTTCCCTTTCCTCCTTTCTTTTATCTTGATCTTCTCTTCCAAGACTAGAATAAGGTTAAGTAGCATATATCAGCTGATTACAAAACAACAGTTTTTCTCATCTCTGCCCAATCAAGTTGTTGTATCAGTATTTATTACCCCAGCAAGAAAAAGCCTTTGAAGTCAGGTGTTTTGATTCTTTAGTTCTCTTTTGGAATACTAGCCAGCTCTCAAAAAGTGATAAAATTGGGTGATGCCACTATATTGGCTAATACAAGGAATTTATTGATAAGGTTTTTTTTTTTTTTAATCATTAGTAAGTGTGGCATTGCGATTTTAAGAACACATTAGTAACTTTTTGATAGACATTCTTAGCTGGGAAATAACTTTTGTAGCCAGTGTTTCTGATAAAGGCTTAATTTCTAAAACTGACTCAAATTTATAAGAATACAAGTCATTCCCCAATTGGTAAATGGTCAAATATTATGAACAGACAGTTTCAAATGAAAAAATCAAAGCCGTATCTAGTCATATGAAAAAATGCTCTAAATTACTATTGTTTAAATAAATGCAAATTAAGACAACTCTGAGGTACCACTACACACCTGTCATTGGCTAAGATGACAGGAAAAGATAATAAGTCTTGGAAGGGATGTGGGAAAACTCGAACATTGAACTTTGTGTGGATGGAGCTGTGAAATGATCCATCCGTTCTGGAGAGCAATTGGGGGGCTATGCCCAAATGGCTTTAAGCTCTGCATACCTTTGACCCAGCAGTGTCACTACTGGGTCTAAATCCCAAAGAGATCTTAAAGGAGGGAAAGGGACACCCACATGTGCAAGAATGTTTGTGGCAGCCCTTTTTGTGGTAGCAAGAAAACTGGAAACTGAAAGGATGCCCATCAATTGGAGAATGGCTGAATAAGTTATGGTATATGAATGTCATGGAATATTATTGTTCTATAAGAAACGACCAGCACCATGATTTCAGAGAGGCCTGGAGAGACTTAAAGGAACTGATGCTAAGTGAAGTGAGGAGAACCAAGAGAACATTGTATACAGTAACAGCAAGAGTATGTGATGATCTACTATCATGGATGTGGTTCTTAGCAATGTGGTGATTTCAAACAGTTCCAGTAGAGGGGGGAATTATGGAAATTAAATTAAAGATTTATTAATCACCTTTTTTTTTGTTGTTGTTGTTTGCTTTTTCTTTCTCATGGTTTTTGTTTTTTTATTTTTTGATCCGTTTTTCTTGTACAACTTGACATTATGTGTAAAAGGATTGCACATATTTAATCTGTATCAAATTGCTTGCTGTTTTGGGGAGAAAAATTTGGAATGGTCAATTATGATATTTTTCTTTTTTACCTCCATCCTTGATTCGCTAATAACCTATCTATTCATGCTCCTCTTTTCTGTGAAATGGCCCCCACCCCCTTTTAAAACTTTCTCTCAAAAAGTTTGCAAACCTCTTTGAGAGCAGATTTTTTTCATTTTCCTTAGGATGGGGCTTTTCATGTGGTAGGCTGTAAGAGATATTAAAATGTTGGCCATCAGTGTCTTGGAGAATGTGAGTTGCAAGGGGCTTTGGAGAGGATTTAATCCAATCCGCATCGGAACTTTTCTTTTGTGAATGACTTTTCTGGTAAACATTTGTCACTCCTACCTGGTCCAAGGGATTGTGAGGCTTCTTGGATATCTTCATTGGAAGAAAATCCATTCATGAAAAGGGGATTGGGTAATCATTCAAAAGTAAAAGTCAGAGAGGACAAAGCATAAATGATCCCTCACATGCTGATATTTCATCCTTATTGTTAGAAATGAAAGTGACCAAACAAAATGAATAGCATAATGACAGTGTTATTAGCTTCTTTCTTTAAATATTCTAAATATTCTAAATTTATTTTGTATTCTTCAAATAGGTCCTTCTTCATGTTTATTCATTATTCATGTTATTATTCATAGTATTAATGAATAATACTATTTGAAATCAAGGGGAAAGAGGCAGAAAAATGTATAGGTTCTAATTATGGTCTTTTAATTAAAAGATAAAAAGCTCAAACTTTTGGAGTATAGTTGTAATCTTTCACATTCAGTGTGTGGGCTTTTTTTGGTTTCTCCCTCTCTCTTTTTTTAAAGTAGAAAACCACAAGGTGATTATTAGATGGGCAAATAACGTCACCTCTTTAACAAGAAGAATCAAATACAGTAACTGAGATTTAGGACACTTGCTTTGGAATTGTGTTCTGGTAAATGAATTCTTCTGGTTAATTGAATCCCTAAGACCCACCTTGTTTGAACTGTTAAAACTTTCTAGCATGTTTTGCTCTCCCCCCCCTTTTTTTTTCTTTTTTAAATAAATGCAGAATATTGTAGTAAACCTCTGCCTAGGTTTTGGAGTGCCTCTGCCTTTATGAATATCATTGATTACACAATAAAAGCCCCCTTGGTGCTTCATCTTGTATTGGAGCTAACCCTGGGTCCTCAAAGTCTGTGCCAGTTTTTAGTGTAGGCTTTACCAATTCCTACCAGCTTTAGAAACTTGGCAGCCACCTGCATTTGTTTCCTATGGGTCAGCCTAGCCACATTTGATGGGGAGTAGTAAAGTGGTAGACTTGCAATCAGAAAGACTCATTTTCCAGATTTCAAATCTGGTCTCAAACAATAGCTCTGTGACTCTGGTCATGTCAATAAATCCTGTTTGCTTCAGTTCTTCATTTGTAAAATGAACAGAAGAAAATGGCAAACCACTCCAGAATCTTTGCAAAGAAAGCCTTAAATGGAGGTTACAAAGAGTTGGACACGACTGAAAAATAGCCAAGTTTAAGAAAATGTATCATTAATTTTTCTATAGGATGATGAAGTTTTAGACCAGAAATACTCATCAGACTGTTAATCTTTGTTAGGTTCTCTGCAACAGTGAGAGTACTCCCCCCATTAAATATAATTAGAGATCTTTTGAAGTGTTATTCAGGACTGTGGGTTTGAAACCTTGGGTTGGACTTTAAGACATTCCTGGAAGCTGATATTTTTTCTTTCATTTTAAGCCAGATTACAGTTTTGGTGTAGTGAGAGAGCGGTATCATAATTTTTTTCCCAATGCAAGTTAAACTAGTTTTTCCTTAAGAGGTGCTAAGACATTTTTAAGATTTGGTTGGCTTTGAGGAATACCATGAGCTCAGGCTATGGATGTCAACTCATAGCCTGAGCCCAAAGCATCCACAAGGACCTGGACAGGCTCTCTGATGCCGAGATGATACATTACTTAGGAACTTTATTCAGCTGAGGTTCTCATGCCTTTTTCTTCTTGAATAGACATCTGCTGTGACTAAGATATACAGGCGTCTCATTTTGATCCATTATTGAATCTAAAGTATTAGGGCACTGGCCAAGGTTTGGCTCAGCCCAGAGTATCTAGATTGTATTTTTATTTTACCTTTTTCTTCTTGGGATGTACAGATATCAACTATGGCCAATTTCTTCTAAGACTGGCTTCTACTTACGAGGTTATGATTTATGTCTCTTTCAAATGAGTAATTTTAGATATTATAAAAGCCTTCCTTTGATAGTATATAAAGGTGGAATATATCATAGATAGGAAGATATATTCTTTAACTTAACTGACTGAAAATATTACCTCTTGGCATCCTGACCACCTTTGAAATGAATATGGGAATAAATAAACTGTTGTTATACCATTACCTCTTCCTGTTTTTGCAGTTTTGTTGCTTTATCACTGAAGGCCTAAACATAACCCTTCTCTTCACCTTAGAGCCAGCAATGCTGGTTCCATTTACATGTTGGCCAGAGCAATCAGTGCACAATCAGACTTTTTAAAGACTACTAGATGGGAGTGGAGATTTTTTCTTTCTTCTGTGGCAGATGAATAGCAAGTAGTGAGTGTTTTTCAAATTGGTGGGTTGGGGCAAGGAGCAAAGGAGCCGACAAATCCAAATCTCCCAGGTCTCCTGAGTCTGTGTTTCTGAGCATTTGGGCTGGACTGTGGGCAAAGTAAACATTTCTTTTTATAGTTAGGCTCCATAAAGGGAGCTAACTTCCTAGGTAGTGTTTTTTATGTGGTAATCCCTTCCTGGCATTTCTTTAGATATTTATATTTTTCTAAATCTCAAGACAAATCAATTTATTAATTGGAGAAAAAGTATTATGATGCTCATAGGAGTATAGCCATCAACAAAACTAGACACGTCGCTTCTGTTGTATATTGCCTCTTTGTTTAGAGAAATGGATTAAGTTTTGATGAAGAAAAACAATTAGTGGGTGCTTGTTATGAAACTTAAAAGTAGATATGTAAGTTGACTTTGACACTATTGAACTAGTATAATTTGCTAGACTCCTGACTCCCAATCCCATGTCTCTTAATGCCTTTATTAATTAATGTGACCTAAGCCATTTAGTTTCTCTTCAGAGAGGAAATGTTATCAGGCTGTTATTATAGTCTTAACTTCTTATATTCACTTAAATGTGGCAGTTTTTAGTTTGTGAAGAAAAAGATTAATTTTGTGTTGAAAAATTACATGCATTCAATTGCTGAAGCACATTTGTTGCTCTAGATGTTAAATGTGACAGATTTTAAACTTTTATAAATAGGATAAAAATGAGTCATACTTTAATTGAAAATTGGGAAGTATAAATATTCATAAATTTCCAAAATGCCCAGATTTCATTTATGCAGCTCATAATATCTCTGTTTTGTAAGTGGATGAAAAAAATTTAAGGTACTGTTATTAATTAAGCCATTCAGAAAGTAAGAAAAATGATCCTTGATCAATATTTCTTGATTGGTACTCAGGTATACAGCTGTGGGATGATTGTTTATGGTTCTTCCTTGTTGCTGTTTAAACCTACTTTATTTAAGTTTTGTACTGTGGTGGAATGGAAGGAGGATGACAGGAGCTGGGGAAAGGATATAAACCAGTTTTCCTTCTTGTAGTTAGAATGGAGTTTTGGAAATTTGAATTAAAAATGAATCTTTCAGTTCTCTCTCTCTTTTTTTTTTCTTCTATTTGCAGAAATAGATTTTAATGAATTAAGTGGAGAATTAATGATATTTAGCTTGGGAATAATAACCCTTTTTAAAGACCTTGCTCAGATGCCACCTATTTCATGAAACTTTATGTAATTTCTCTCCCACTCCTCAAAGGTGGAAATCCTTTTTTTAGGCCTCAACATAGCATAGCACTTTATATTTCTGTTAAGCTATGTTTTTCCCCATTAATGATTATTGTATAATTATTATACATTGGGATCTTGATAGACTATGTAAGTGACTTTAGACAAATCATTTCACTTCTAGGGGATGGACTTAGTTGCTTAACTATAAAATGACGGGGCTGGACTATATCTCTGATTTCATTGGTTAGAATATAGTTAGGTACTTGCTTAATCATTGTCTACTGCAGTGTCACAGTCTTAAAATACTGTTGCCCCTGGGGTCCAAAGCTATGAGATGTCTTATAATGAAAACCATGAGTTACAGTAGTGATGAATTCTCCTCAGTAGGGAAGTAGATAAGACCTCATTCAATTGGTCCTGGCCCCAAGACACCTCAAATTAGCATCATACCACTAGTACTATACAGTTCAGTGCCATTGATGTTTGGGAGATTGACTACTGTTAGTTCAGTGTTTTTTTTTTTTTTTTTTTTTAATGGGGGATTAGGTGCCTGTCTCTAGCAAGATCACAGATTTTTGGAACAATGGTAAATTTGTAAATTGAATAGGTTGAAAGGTACCTGTGTTAATACTTAGCTTTTATTGACTGGATTTGTTCCTAGTCAGTACTTAATAAGTAACTGCCTAATAATTAACTGTAAAATTAAGTTTTTATGGGTTGGATTAGGTGGTTTTTGAGGTCTCTTTGAATTCAGATTTTATAGTTGTGAAAAGCATTGCTTGTTCCCAAAGTCTTAGGATAGTTTAAACTTACTAAAGCTGCATTAAAGTTTTTGGGACACCTTAGATGTCAGCACATTAAAATGGTTTCAAATGTAGTATCTCAGGTGCATCACTCTAGCTTAAATTGTGCAGAATTCATGATTCACAAGTTGTCTTCAGATATGTCCTAAATGGAGTACAGCTTCCTGCATCCCTTTGTTAGAGCAGGAGAGATTAATTTTAAAAGAAGGAAGGTCTTTCAGTCCTTGCTTTTCCTTATTTTTTGTGTATGACAAAAAAAACTCTCCAAAGGCATAACTCAAGGAACTCCACAAATCTGTTAGAATGTGGAACCTCAAGAATCTTAGTTTGACTAGCAAACATTTGATATGAAATTGTAGGGAACAAAGAGTCTCTGTGACCTGACAGCTGCTTTTCAAAAGTGACATAAGGAAGAGCCTAACTCTAGTTCCTGCACAGCTGCCAGGAGAGGAATTTGCCGTGATGATTTTTTGGGGGAGTGGATAGTCTTCTAACGTACTCTTAAGTATTTCCTGGAATCATAGAAGATAAGAGATAGAAGGGGGGGGAATCATCTCATTTAACTCCCTTTCTATCTCTCCCACCACCCTTTTTACAAATGAAGAAAAGAGATTTGGGATTTATCTAAAATCACATAGCTAGTATAAGGGTAAAATATAGTCTCAGGTTTTATTATTATGCTATGCCATACTGCCTTTTGTGATGGTGTGAGAGGGATATAAAGACAAGCAAGAGAGCCTCAATTCTTAGAGAGATCCTAGTCTTGTAAATAGATTTTTATTCCCATTTTATAGATGAAGAAACTGATGCTCAGGGGGAGTGTGAAGTGATTTGTCTTGTCGAAGGCTAGGTTGCTAGCAAGTTGCAGAAAAGATTTGAGATAGGCCTTTGTCCTTTTTCTAGATCACCGTGAAGCGTGAGCTAGGCTGGTGAGTAGCCAATATGGTTGAATGCTTAGAATTTTACAATTTATTGGAGAGGGAAGTTCTGTATCTCTTGGACTCTCCATATCATGCATTCCAGCTTCTCATTTTAGAGTTGAGGAAATTTTGAGTCTGTAAAAAGACAAATGCCAAACAAGGAGCTAGAAGGAGAAGTTTATTACTTCAGGTCACTTTGGACAAGGAAGCTTCCCAAAGAAGGTTTATTGTTTGGGCCGGGCCTTGTAGGGTGAGGAGAATCGGGTTATCTAGGTAAAAGGGATGTCCAGAGAATCTCCTATAGACAAAGATGTTCAAGGTCAACTGGAGATTGGGAATGGAGGGACCATTGTGGGTGAGCAGACCATTTCTGTTCCAAAGGAGAGAAATAAAAGGGTAATTATAGTTGTAATTGGGACCAAAATATTCAAGGTCCTGAGAAGGTCTTAGTAGCATAGTACCCTGGATTGGGGGTCAGGAATTTTGAAGGCTAGGCCCAGCACCCTTATCAGTTAGCAGGGTGATCTTGGGGCCCATTGTTGGAGCTGTGTTCCTCACTTTCCTTTTTAGATTAGACTCAAAGGCTGTGCCTTTCTGAGGCTCTTGAGCAGGTGAATGAGGTAGCAATTGCTGAATTCTAGGAGGAACATGCAGTGTGGACTGGACATGTACAGTGGCCCAAATGTGAGCCAATAAGGCTCTGGTTTAGGATGGTGAAAATAAGAAATAAGGAAGGCATTTGAAACTTTTTTGAAAGAATGTGATTTGCACATTGTGCCGTGTTCAATTGGATTAAATCAATAGGACTTAAGCCCTGAGTTTGTGGAATAAGGAATTAGGTTTCAAAGTGACAGGGGGAATTGGATAGTTGAAATTAGGAATCTGAGAAGCAAGTCACTTGGAGGGAAAGGTATTGCATTTTGTTTTAGTCATTGATTTGAGATGGTTTAGTTCACATGAATGGAAACAGGCATTAGAGAGTAGGAAATTAATCAGGCTAGCCTGATCATAGTCTGTGTGGAAAGAACGTTGTCCAAATCTAGGTATTCTTATTTTATTTTCATTTGAACTGGACGTAGGATCTCATTGGAGTAGAGAACTCCTGGGAAAGAAAAGCCCTCTTTTCTGGAGGCACTCTGGGCCCAGTCACATGGTGAGCATTTGGCAAGGGCAGAATTCAAACTGAGCTGGTTCTGACTGCTGGTCTGGTTCCCATTTGTCACTCTCATCTCATCACTGCATTTATTTTAGAAAGTATATATTGATAGATACATACAGGAGGTGATTGGGACAGTGAAGAGAACTGGAGGCATTGTTCTCTGAGGACTGGCAGAAAGCACTATTTGGTTAAAACAACTTGGAGAAGATTTGAGGAAAATGTGGTTGCTTAAGTATTTGAATTCTCTGTTACACAAAGAGAAGTTAAATGGATTCTGCTTGGCCTTGGTGGGCCAGAGATTTAAGAGCAATAGATGAAAGCTATTCGGAGCCAAATTTAATACGCATAAAGCATAGAAAATTTCCCTATGATTTAGTGCTTTCCAAGAATACAGTGGACAACCTCTGAAGGTAGAAATAAAGTGAGCCTGGTACCAGTCTTTTTAGAGTCACTGTGAAGGTTAAATGAGACCTCATAGGCTTGAAAAACTTCAAATTATCAAAATAAATGATCACTTTGCTGCTGTTATGGTGACTTTTCCTTATTTCTGGAGTTCTCTCAGTAGAGATTCGATGTCCACTTCATTGGGATGCCTTCATAGGTCCCTTGAATGACTGATACTCTGTTATTAGATTTTGGTAAAAATAAGCCAAAATGCTGCAAATGGTAATTCAATGACCTTGTGGAATAGCCTTGTAGAAAGTCAGTTTTGTTGCCCAGCTTCTGAGAATTTGGATAGGTTTGCATACCTTTATTGCTGTGACTCTACACTCTGGTTCCTGGACTGAACTCTTATGAGCTGACTAAAAACAACCTTTTAAGAGCAAAGAAATCACTGACATTTTTAGTTAACCATTTGATTGCCTCAAACTTTAAAAAAAAATAGTGATCTATGTCAGGAGGAGATTGGAAGCACATATAAGACATTCCTAGTTGTGTGTGTGCCATTTGAATCTGCTGAGTTGATCTGTGCTTCTGTCAGCTCATTTATTTATTTCTGGATCAATGATTTCATTGCTATAGGGAACTCAGATTGGCCCCTCTTTAGTACTTCTGAGCCTTGGAGAACTGAGAGAACATAGAGACATTAAGAAATTAAGTGATTTGTCTGAAGTCACAGCCACAGATGGTTGAGATGCAACCTGACCCCACTAAATGCCCCTTACTACTTTATTTGGCTCAACTCAGTAATTTTGAATCTCCTTAATGCTCTTGTTCATCGTGCTTCCCTGAATGGTGATGAATGACTAGGGCATCTGCCTGGCAGTTTTTTCACAGTGCCTCTTGGTGTGTATTTTTTGTCTGATTGGAATTTAGCAATGAAATAGGTTATGGGTTCTGCTAATGCTCTCAGAAAGATGTAGTATGCCAATACCCATCCTTTTTTTTTTTTTTTTTGGGCACCATAAATTGGAGAATGGTATGGTGAAACAGCAGCCAGCCTCTGAGGTCCCATAACCTTGGTTCTTAGGTTTTGAAGGTGGGATACCTATGGGTTATATTCTGGGACTCCTAAAATTAAAAAACAAAAATGATCAGAACATAACAGTTCATGAGCAATTCTAATATCCAATTTGTCCAAACAATGTTGGATTGAAAACTTTTTTTTCTGGAAATGGAAGACTCATTCCAATATATGCCCTAGAGGACTTTGTTTCCCTACCTATTGAGTAATCTTGAAGGTCCCTTTCCTCTCTAATATTCTGATAGCAGCTCAGGGATAATTTCTACAGATTTATTAGTAAGATTGAGTTAGTGATTCACAGAATCATTTTGACTGCAGAAGTTGTTAAATACCATTATTTGGGGATTTCTATGCTTAGTTATGTAGCCAAAAATCCATTTTCTAAATGCTTAGATTTGATTTAAATTTTTACAGGAGACCTAGGAAACATTTTGTGAGACTAAGAAATGGTTCTAGGCTTCAAGGTCATCTGGCCTGAAAGTGAGTTGGAGTAAGTGATGGGATTCAGGGTTGAAGAAAGAGCATGGGCCTTCCCATTCTTTTTTTGGCTTTCCTTTGGTTTTTCAGTGTCACATACCAGAGTTCTTTCCAGTGAGATTTTTCCTCTAACATTTGTAATCAAGCTCAGAAAGGGGAATTCAACCAGGGGTTGACATTTTTTTGGTGTCTTGGACTCCCCTGGTAGTCCATTGAAGCCTATGAACCCTTCTCAAAAATCATGTTTTTAAATCAAATGTATGAAGAATATGAAATAAAATGAATAAATGAAATAAAACGTGTGAGAGTATAAAGAAAATAAATGAAATAAGATTATGAGAGAATGAAGAAAACCAATTATAAGGATAGTCATCTTTTTTTAAAGTTCACAGACCCCTGACACAAGAGCATCTTTTCCACCCGTCTCATTGCCACCACTTTTCAGTTGGTAAAGGGGAAAGAGCTGGGAGGTGCCGGCTCTCCTGCTCCCTGTCAAATCCTAGAGCCTGACCTGTCTCAGGTGGCTTACATGACCTTTGAGAAGGCCTTTCCATCTTTACCTTCTTAATTCAACCCAAATCTCAGCTAGGCCATGGGAGGATGTAGTCATTTCGCCACCTTGTGGCTGTGCTTGGATACTGCATCTGCCCTCCCACTGGGGGGACAGAGAAGCTCTTCAGTGGCTCTTCTGAATGCCCAAGAACCACCAACTTCTTCTCTTTGGCCGAGAACCTGGGGACGGCAGTGTTCTGAGCTGGCATGGCTCTGAAGGGGTTTCTGTGGTAAACTCCTGACTCGGCGCTGACCTCGGGTTTTAGAGAAGGTCTTAGCTGAGAGAACCAGTAAGCTTCCTGGGGTAGATTCACTAAAGAGAAATAAATCCTCTTATGTCTGAGCGACCCCTCTGGCCTTAACCCTGACCTCATCCCCTCAGCCTTAGGATCTGAGCGCCTCAGGGCTCAAAGAAGGATGAGGAAATTGAGGGCTGGGAAGCAGAAGGAAACCCGTCTAGCTGGTGTCAGAACCAGACCCACTCCTTCCAACACAGACCTCTTTTCCCTACCTCAGGTGGCCTCCCAGTTTTTAATTTCCCTTTCTGTGTATGAAGTAGACGGCAAAGGGCACTGGCTCTCAGAGTGCTGCCCTGTCCCAGAGAGCAGGAAGCATCTGTTTTCCTCCTTTCCCTGCTCTTGGAGAGCCTCTCTAGGCTCTGCATAGCCTTTTGTGGCCTTTTTATACTGTGCTTAACTACTTGTTTAGCCTTTGGGGAAAACTCTTTCCTGGCAAAATTTTGAGGAACTTCTGATCTGAATCCAAAAGGCCAAACCAGGACCATTGGTTGCCCCTAACTTCTGGGAACCTAAATATTCTCATTTGGAAAATGGGGGTAATAAGACATCACGAATGGAACACAGTTTTGAGTTTCTTATATAACTGTGTATTATATCATTCATTTTATATATCTATACAAACAGTTTAGAGACTACTCATAGCTTCAAGGAAAAAAAAAAGTCACCACTTGGTAGAATAACCTTCTTGTCATCAGCTTTTGTTGTCCAGCTGTGTCTGACTCTCCATGACCCTGTGGGCCATGGCCCACTGATACTGTCTGTGGGGTTTTCTTGGCAAAGATCCTAGATGGGATCTTTTTTCCTTTTCCACTGGATCAAGGCAAACAGGTTAAGTGACTTGACCCAGGGTCATTCAACTAGTGTGTGTGTCTTGAGTCCAGACACATCCTTCTCCATTCCAGGCTCAGTGCTCAGCCCACTGTGCCACATCATCTCTAAGGTGTGATGGATAAGCTAACCTAAAGTTAACTAAGCTGATGCTCGAATTGCAGACAAAATATTAGTGTCAGGCCCATATCTCTGACATCTTTCCAGCTTGTGGTAGCACCTGCCAAACTGGTGTAGCCTTAGAAAACTCCTCTCTTTCCTACCTGGATGAGGTGTGTCATAGAGCCCAATATATTTGAGTGTATACCATTGTATTACAGCAGGCACATCCAAGTACCAATTTCACGGTTCCATGAACAGTGTGTCAATGTGCCTGTTTTCCTTCAGCCCCTCCATTTCCCTTTTTTGTTTGCTTTGCTGATCTCCTAGGTGTGAGGGGGAACATTAGTTACATTATTTTACCCTTCTCTAATTATTGGTGATTTGAACTTTTTAAAACATGGCTTGATCACTTGGATTTCTGTCTTAGCCTCTTTAGAAGATTCAGAGTTCAAAAAGAATCTTAAGAGATCATCTAGATATTTGACACACTCATTTTACTGATGAGGAACCTGAGGCTTCTAAAAAGAAAGTTTTGCTATAGGTCATATTTACAAAGCATACTGTGTGTATCACCCCTTGAATCTCACAACTCTGGTGATTAGGATCTCCATTTTTCAGGGACATAGCTATGAAGATGGAGACAAAATTCTTCTAAGTCCTGTGCTGTTTCTGTTCTTAGGAAAGTCCAGTCACCTTCTTCCCCCAGGAGTGACTAACCTGCTTGCTTTCCAGCTGTGGGGGAACCTAATTCAAGATTATTGTCTTAACTCATGTATATTGGGGATCAGGAAAAGTTACCCATGTTAGTTTTTATCCTCAAAGAACTAACAGCAAGAGGAGAAAGACTTAAGGATTGGTTTGATTATATAAAAGTAATACTGAGGGGGCAGCTAGATGGTGCAGTGGATAGAGCACCAGCCCTGAAGTCAGGAAGACCTGAGTTCAGATTTGATCTCAGACACTTCCTAGCTGTGTGACCCTGGGCAAGTCACTTAACCCCAATTGCCTAAGCAAAAAAAAAAAAAAAAGTAATACTGATTATAGTCATTTACATAAAGTACTTATCATTTATGATCGAATTGTATAACACAGTACTAATTATGAATGTTATTGAGCATGACAAATTAGTATTTGATTTGATTACAGTAATACAACATTTATAGATACTCAATATTCATAAGTTGTTCCATGGGGTAAAGCTTACAATTCACCTCTCTGCTTAGAGTTCTTTCCCCTGTATGCTCTAGGCTTGTACATTGCTGTTTATTGCCCTTATCTTTACCAACACCATTGTCTCACTTAAGGTTTTCATCCCTTCTCCATGGGTTTGCTCCTTCATGTAATAACTTCTCCCAGAGTTGTGGGAATAGCAAGTAGAACAGTTTGGCTAGAAGGAGGAAGGAATAAAAGATGGGAAAAGAAGGTTGAAGTTAGATTTGGGGGGGACGCCCTAAAAGTCAGGCTGAAGAATTTGTCTTTTATTTTAATGGTCATTGGGAACCACTGAAAGGGAAAAATGAAGTGTTCAGATGTGTTTTAGAAATATGAATTAGACAACTATGTGGAGGGGTGAATGGATGAGAAAGACTGGAAGGAAGGGGGGGGGAGATAAAGGTGTTGTGAAAAAGGCTCAAATTGATGACTGGGAGAAAGTGGAGGAAAGCTTTGAACCGTAATAGGAAAGAGGAACCTTGAGGAGAAGGGTGATGATTTAGGTTTTGAATCTGTTTACCTTGAAATATATTTGGGATGGGGTTTGTGTGTGCACAGCATGAGTACACAGGTTGAGTAGACATGTTGCTTTGCAAATTGAACAAGATGATAATCGGTCTCCCAAAAAGGAAAAGAGAAAAATCTCCTTTTCATAGGAACAGGAGACAGATGGATTTTCTGACACTGGGATGTTGAACAGAGGTTGATAAACAAAACTGTAATGTGTTATATATATATATATAAAACAAATTCTAAAATGATCTTTTTTTTTTTTTTTTTTTGCAGTCCTATTTTGTCACAGATTATGATCCAACAATTGAAGATTCATATACTAAACAGTGTGTGATAGATGATAGAGCAGCACGGCTTGATAGTAAGTAATTTCAGTTTTCATTTCTTTAAAACATATAAAAGCTTCTCTCTACTACAGCCTTTCTCCATTTCTCTCTCTCTATCTCTCACTCACTCACTCACTCTGAACTCTAGGATGATCTGCCAAACTAAAAAGGCTTGAAAGACCTTGGCAGCAGTCTGGATTTCTTTTGACTGAGAGCCATCTTAACTAGATTCAGAGGGACTCTGCCACCATGGCTTGTCAGTCAGATTAAGATTCGGCTACAGAGTGGGAAAGGACCTCAGAGATGCAATTCCTACTCAGATCATGAATATCACCAACTATCTTGTGGTGTTCTACCTAGTTAGCTACCTAATTTCTGCTTGAAAATGGGAAACTCAGTATCTTGCAAGGCAATGAATACTTTCTTCTTTGGACCGGTCTAAGTGTTAATAAGTTAAACTGAAATGTCTTTATAGGACTAAGGAAAACAAGTCTACTTCACCTACTTGACAACTTCATAATGCAAGACAGCCTCCATTCTCTATCCCTGCTTGCTCTGCTACTCCCTCCCGAGTCTTAACCAGCTTCAACATCATGAGCACGGTCATACCTCAATACCAGATGTAACTTAATTGTACTACTGATTCAAAATTCTAGAAAAACCTCTGTCATTAAAGGAAAGCACACACACCCCCCCCCCCAAGCAGCTGAATGTATGATTATAACTTTAACTCAACCTTAAAAGATGAAATGAGCTCTATATGACAAGAGTATTCATTTTATATGTTATAGTGAATTAGACTTCCCTTTTCTCAGGATGTACTGGACCAGTACTTTTGTGACTTAGTTAACTTTGTCAGGCCTATTTAAATAGAAACTTATCCTGGTTTAGTGGGGGGGAAAATATATAGGCAAAAGAAAAAATTATAGGAGACTTGTGCCATCCTGACACCTTGCCTTCCTCTTTAGATGTGAGCTCCTTGAGACTGGGCTCTGTCTTCTGAATTATTTTGCATCCCCAGGGCCTTGCACAGTTTCTGGCACATAGAAGGCATTTAATAAATGCTGATTGAATAACTATACTATTTACTAGCTCAATGACCTTGAATATGTGGTTTCTTCTTTGGGCCCATGTCTTTTCATCTGTAAAATACTGAACTACTTAATTTGAAGTTGGGAAAAAGCACTTTGTAAACCTCCAGTCACTGTTTTACTATTTCTATTGCTATGTTCTTAATTGAAATTTTTCAGAAAACCTGAACTATGTTCCTTTATTCATTTGTAATTTTCGGTTTTGTCTGAAGTTCAGGAAATCTGGATTTCATCAGTATTGCTACTCCTTCCACTGACAGATTCTAACCCCTCCACACCCTTAGTCAGATGATGATGATCAACAACTACAAAATCCAACCAAACAAAAGTTGAACCCCCCACCAAAACAAACAAAAAACAAAAAGAAGCCAACAAACAGAAGACATACCACCACCATGTCCTGAAACCCAAATAACACATCAAGTCTGTCCCTGGGTCTCTCCTAAAAAAGCTCTCCTGCCAGAGGATGCAAGGAGGCACCAGAAGAAGCTTTAATGGAGAATATATATTAGCAGTTGCATGCAGTTCAGAATTTTCTAGGGAATTTGCTACTATCCACTTATTCCATCGGAGTATGATTTCAGATTTACTTAAGTTCAGCTTCTCTACCTGTTCTTTTATTTTTTTTCCCCCATGGAAATTGATAGTAAATGTTCAGCTTGAATCTGACAATATGTTGCACATTTCTGAAACTGCACATAGCATTAGCACATTTATTTGTCTTGGTCTTTTGGGACCAGAATATTGAGAAAGAAAGAATGGAATTCTAAAATTCTCATTAATAGCATTTTTTTCAGGTCTTTGCCTGAAGATCAGGGGTATGCTAGAGCCATTTTGCTGTTTTATTTATTTAATATTTTTCCCTAGTTACAGTCAAAGCAATTTTTTTTCATTTATTTTAGAAAATTTTGGGGTTTTTTTTTTTTTTTTTTGCCCTGAGAAGAGAGTTGCTGTGAATATTTTTTGTACATATAGGCCATTCCCCCCACTCTACCCCCCAATCTCTTTTGGTATTCATGCCTAGTAGTGACATTATTAGGTCAAAGGATATGCATGAATTTATAACTCTTTGGGCATAGATCACATGTTTTTTGATCATTTATAAATCTGGGCATAGGTTTTGGGTTTGATTTGTTTTGTTTTGTTTTGTTTTGTTTTTTTATGTTTGTCTCATTTCTCTCTATGTTTGAGAAATGAGGCCTTATCAGAGAAACTTTTTACAATTACTGTTGCTAGCTGTATTTCCCACTATTTATTCTCTCTTCTGTCATCCAGTCCCAAAAGTGTTTTGGTACTGACCACTCCCTCCCCCAGCACACCCTCTCTTCTCCCATTTCTTTCATATTTTCCTGCAGAATAAGATAGATTTCTATACCCTTATTGAATATGTATGTTATTTCCTCTTGGAGCCAATTCTGATGAGAATAAGGCTCATTTACTCACCCTCTCTTGCCCTTCTTCCTCTCCACTATAAAAGCTTTTTCTTGCCTCTTTTTTTAATGCCAGATAATTTGCACCATTCCCTTTTCCCTTTCCTTTTCTCCCAGTACATTCCCCTCTCTACTTAATTTCATCATTTCTAAAATAAATTATTCCTTGATATTCAACTCATACCTGTGCCTTCTGCCTATATATAATTCTAACTGCTATAATAATGAGAAAGTTTTAATGAGTTATATATTATCCTCCTATGTAGAAATGTAAACAGATAAACTTTTAATTCCCTTATGATATCACTTTCATTATGCTTTTTAAGTTTTGATTTATTGTTTTGTTGATTGTCTAGTTGTAAGTGAAAGACAAAATGATACTAATGCAGATTAAATCTAAGTGTGCTGTGTCTTTGGAAAGCTGGTTATTAAATACTTAGCAGTGGAGAGACTTACATGAACTGATGCTAAGTGAAATCAGCAGAACAGGAGATCATTATACATGGCAACAGCAATACTATATGATGATCAATTCTGATGGACATGGCTCTCTTCAACAATGAAATGCTTCAAACCACTTCCAGTTGTTCACTGAAGAAAGACATATACACCCAGAGAGATGGATGTGAAACGTGGACACAACATAACATTTTCATGCTATCGATTGATGTTTGCTTGCATTGTGTTTCCTTTCTCTGATTATTCTTTCTTGTAGATACGATTTTTCTTGCACAAAAATGATAAGTATGGAAATATGTATACATATATTCGATTTGTCAAGTATTTTAACATAATTAACATGTAGTGGGTATCCTGCCATCTAGGGGAGGGGTGGGGACTAGGGGGGAAAAATTTGTAACAGAAAGCTTTGTAAGGGTTAATGTTGAAGAATTACCCATACATATGTTTTGCAAATTAAAAAAAAAAAAATTAAATACTTAGCAGAATACCACTACTGCAGATACTCTTAATTTGGGGGAGTTCTGCTAGTTGTAATACCTTTTTAATAAGTCTTTGGAAGGGTTGGGCAAAGGCATCCTTAAGTGCATTTATAACTATATCTCCATTTTATTTCTATATAGTTCTGGACACTGCAGGTCAAGAAGAGTTTGGAGCAATGAGAGAACAATATATGAGGACTGGAGAGGGCTTTTTGCTGGTTTTTTCAGTCACTGATAAAGGAAGGTATGTACAAGTGTTATAATGTTGGACCAGAAAGATGGGTCCAAGCCTGCTCTTTTGAATCATATTTTGACTTTTTTTTTTTTTTTAAAGCATAAAGGACAATTTTGAGTATGGAAATGGAATTTACAAATTACTGTGAATGATATTGTGATCTGATGCTCAACAGTTTCATTTGTATTTTTGGTTTTAGCTTTGAAGAAATATATAAATTTCAAAGACAGATTCTCAGAGTAAAGGACCGTGATGAATTTCCAATGATTTTAGTTGGCAATAAAGCAGATCTTGACCATCAAAGACAGGTAAGAGGTTTCATGATTAGTTCTAATCCTAGTCATGTAATTGGAGTAAAGATAAAATCGGGTCTGAGTAATTCACTTTATACGACACATTTTAAAAATACTGAGGTTGATGGTGTTATAAAAGATATATATATTTGTCAAATAAGAAAAGAAAACAGACTTGTGGAAAATTATCATTTTTCATTAAGTTCATTAATTTGTAGCATATAATTGGAAAATTGATTGCATGTGAAATTATACTTTGTGTCATCTTGCTCTGCAGTCTTGATTGCAACTCCTGGTCACTTAGGTCCTGAAAAGGGAGGCAATGATCTCTGATTTGGAGTCCAGTGCTCTACCTACCCATTATAACATTATTAATTTAATTAAAGTTTCTGCTCTTTTGGGTTTTATTAAAAATGGTTATTCTCTGATTTTTTTGTCTGTTAATCTCTTTTAGGCCTGTAGCTTATGGAAATACACGTTTAAGCAACAAATAGTGAAAATCCTATTAAATTTTGTAAATAAATACGAAGTATGATTATTACCCTAGTGACTTTCTTACTAGAGATGTAACCAGAAGATTCATTTAAGGTGGAAAGGCTCTCTAAATTGAGAGAGGAGAATAAAGGAAATGAAATAGTTTCCAAGTGTATCCATACACTGAGCCATCTCCCCGCTTGTGTGGACTTCATGAAGAGGATAAAGCAAAAATTCTTAACCTGGGATCTGTGAACTTGTTTAGTATTTTAAAAATGTTTTTGATAATTATATTTCAATATAATGGAAATCCTTTATAATTGATATTTTTTAATGTATTAATACATAATTCTGAGAAGAGGTTTGAAGGCTTTACCAAACTATCAAAGGAGATGGTAATGCAAAACAAGATTCGAAACTTGGCATGAAACCATCAGAGGAAGCAGCAGAGTGTAGTTTAAAAAAAAAAAAAAAACAAAACAAAAAAACTTGAAACAAAGTGAGGTGAGACCTGAACACCATCTGACACTTAGGAGCTTTCATTAAGCCAGGTTAAATTACAGCTTCTTTGAGGCTTCAGCTCTTCCTCTGTAAAATGGGGGCAGTAGTACTAGTACTAGTACTCTAGCAGAGTTGTTCCTAGAAAACAATATAAATGTGAGCTCGAGGATCCTGACAGCATTTATAAATAAAAGCCAGAAAGAGCATAGCAAACAATCTGCCAACACCCTGTCTGTGGGTCTCTTCTCATTAGCGTTACCATTACACACTGCCGTTCCCCTACCCAGTGTAGCCTTTGAAGTGATGAAGATGAAGTCAGAAAACAGGGCTAGTCTTCCTATGCACTTACATAAAAATGTGTGAAAGCACCCCTCCCTAGGAGTGGATTCCAAAAGAATGGCCCAGGAGAACCAAGAAGACCTCACCAGCTTGTGCTGATCTTACCTTTTGTAGCAGAGTATCAGGACTTAGTGACAGATCTTAGTGACAAGGAAAACAATCCCAGGCCCTACACCCTACACTTTCTTAAGTCAAGGGATTTGCTCATAGTCATGGAGCTCCAAAGTTATTTTTTCCACTGTACCATGCTTCCTCCTAGGCATCCTGTTTAAATCCCACAAGATTTCCTAGTGATGCTAGAGTTCTCCAAATTCTCTTATTTGCAAATGTTGTAATATTTATTTCATCAAGCTCTGGAACATCACAAAGCTTCCCTCAATGAAATCTGCAGTAATGTGAAAGAGATTGGTTTAATCATTTACACTGGAAAAACAAAGTGAATAAAAAGTGCATAGTGCCCTGATGATGGTCTTCTCTTGGATGTCAGCCCATTAAATTAATCTTTCCATATGTGAATCTTGGACAAGCTCTTCAGGATGCATTATGAATGAGTGGGGCCCAGAATGGAGGAGGAGGAGAAAAAGAAGAAAAGACCGCACAGTGATTCCAAATGGCCTGGTGTTGGAAAAGCTTGTCTCTGGTATCAGCATTGTCAGTGAGATGTAGTTCTGTCAGTTGTGCAGCACTATAGGTTTGTAGTTAAACTTGACAGATAGCCCAAAGGACAAAGGAAGGAAGCAGTTCAGTATAAACAATCTACAGAATAACAGTTCATGCATAAAAGTGTCATACAAGATGTTACTGAGGCTATGTATGAGCAGAAAGGGTGGGCATGTAGTCATGTAAAGCAAAAGAGAGACAGCAGATGTAAAATGTACTGAATTTTTATGGAAATATACAAATAAGAATTAGAGTGAATAAGAAGTTTGTGGAAGGGTTAGAATCTGCATCAGTGGGAAGGAGATGCCATGGTAGAAATCATGGAACTAGATTTAAATCTTTAACTGTAGAGGTTCCAAATATGTCTATAACAGCTAACTTCAGAGATCTCTTTGCTGAGAACGAATCCCGAGACCTGTGTGAGGAGCTATGAACCGTTTTATGAATAAGCAGACCAAATCTTAGAAAGAAAGGGTAGGTGGCTTGCCTAGGATCACATCTCCTAAGTATGAGAATTAAAATTTGAATTTGGGTCTTTTGATTCAAGACCAATGGCAAGGTCTAATTCTGTCATTTGCCAGCTGTGTAACTTGAAGCAAAAGTCACTTTCCTTCTCTGGTCCTCAATTTCCTTATCCGCAAAAAGAAAAGATTGAATTAGATAATTTTTACCTCTTGAATCCTTAATCTATATGATAATGCTTTTTTTTTTCTTTTTGTAGAGATTGTGGTTTTATGATTTAAAAAAAAAAGTCATTCATGTAATAAAAAATTCCACATAAAGTAGTCCTGGGGAAAAAAATATGAATATAGAAATCTGTTACATTCAGCTTGCTTTTCTGGAAAAAACATATATAATAAATTCAGCATGTTACTTTCCAAATCTTTTTCCTTCAGAACTTTATTTTTCTTATATGTGTTTTCTTTTAAATGTTCCAGTGGCCCTTTGTGGCACAATCAACCCTAGTTGTCTCTCCGCCTATCCAAAAGAAGAGAAACAAAATTGTTATAATACACAAGCAGAGGCCGCATGTTGGCCCTGACTGACAATTATGTTTCCTTTGGCATTTTAGTCTCCCAGCTGATATCAGGAACTGGGAAGTATTCTCTGACCTCTCAGATTGTGGTTGGTCATTACACTGATCAGAGTTCTTAGGCCTTTCAAAATTGTTTTGTTTTTATGCTGGCATTGTTGTTGAATAGCTTTTATTTTCACATTATCTACGTTCCCAGCATATCCTTTCTGTTCTCTTTCCCAGGGAGCCATCAATTGTATCTGTTTAGAACAGAATAGCTAAGCAGTGATATTCTTGAGGATTAGCCATACCACAAGAAATCAGTGAGTGTCCGAGGGAAAGCTCCATTGGTGTGTTCCTCCTAATTGAATGATTAAAACAGCTAGTGATAAATTTTTGCCTCTGTGAATTAATACATGTTTTGTCAACTAGAACTGTGGGTTAGAAGCAGTCATATATTTTCCCTCTTTTCTATAGAAAAGATCAGAGTTGAATTCTTCTCTTTTCCTTTTTTCCTTCTTTTACACAGGAACAAAACCACAAAAGCCAAACAATATGGTACTTGGGGGCTTGAAATCCTTTTCCCTGGGGATGGAACAAAAAGTTGGGTGAAATTAAAATGGGGAAGAGCAGCTAGGTGGTGAAGTGATTAGAGCACCAGCCCTGAAGTGAGTTCAAATTTAGCCTGAGACACTAAACACTTCCTGGCTGTGTGACCCTGGGCAAATCACTTAACCTCAATTGCCTCAGCCAAAAAAAAACCCAAAAAATTAATGGGGAGCTCTTTTATACTGTTGTATTCTTCCTTCCATGTAATATTAGAGTATAGTTTTTAACACCAGGACTTTTTTCTTTTTGTTTTTAAGTTGTATTTTAAGACAAGGCACGTTTAAAACCTATGAGAACTGGGTTAAAATCCTGGCTCTGTCATTAATCTATGATCCTGTAATTATCTGAATTTCCTTGTTCACAACTCAGAAACTTTAATGAACAGACAAACATTAACAACAGTATTGCTACACTTGATAATCTAAGCCAGGCTTTTCCTTATTTGTGAAATGAGAGGGTTAGATTAGATCAGGGCTTCTTAACCTTTTTCCACTTGTGGCCCCTTGTTGCCCCAAGAACTCCAGGCATATAGATATGTAAAGTAGGTATACAAATTAAACATTTACAGATAATTAAAATTTCACAAGCCCCACATTCAGGTGCTTGACTCTATGGGGACATAGAGTTTAAGAAGCTTTAGATTAGATCACATGGTTTCTAAGGTTGAATCTAAATTTTGTGATTGTACATTGGTAATATGGTGTTCTTAGTATCAAGTGAAAACATCAGCCTACCTAGACTTTGCCTTCTCTTTTAATGCTAAAGAAGTCATTTGCTCCTTAGGAATGGATTCTAAATGGGTTTCCAGTTTCGAGATGAAAGCTGAGTGTTGCTGTCTACTCTGACTTGTGCCTAATAGGCCCACAGCCTAGGGGCAGGAATAAAACAAAATTGAAAGTGTGTTCTTTTCTTCAAATATCACTCTCAAGGTCACTCCTCATTTCAGGTTACCCAAGAAGAAGGACAGCAACTTGCACGGCAACTCAAGGTGACATACATGGAGGCGTCTGCAAAAATTAGAATGAATGTAGACCAAGCTTTCCACGAACTTGTGCGGGTTATCAGGTAAGTCCAGTATATTCTCACAGGGCTTCATTACATGATTCACATTGCTGTTTTGTAGTTTCTTAGTTGAAAAGATGAAGTTATCAAAACAAAGCAAAAAGTAAGTTCATACCCAGCATCCTTTTTGCTGGGCATTAAATATTTCTGAGAGGCATAATTTAGATGTGTCATTTTTAATATTTCTTAGAATCCTGCAGGATAAGCTTTAGCTTCCTCTCAAGGTCTGACCTGCTAGGTCTGTAGATGGTCCAGAGAGTAAAGAGATGTGTCTCTCCATATATTCATTAGGTAAAAGGATAAGTTCCATATGAACCACCCCAGAAAGTACTAGAATTAAGCTAGTGAAGATTGCAGGGCTTTAGGAAATGGTAACAGTCTATTTTTTCCTTATTAATTTACCTTTATTTTAAAAGAAGCATATTAAAAGAGAATCTGTAAGTATATTTCTGATAGTTTTCAAGAAATTGGGTTGGGTGAAGCCATGGGGAAGATGAGGCAATAAAGGTTTTAGAATGACTTTGTATCTCAGCTTTTGGTTCCCCTGGACACCTGAGGTCTATGAGTTTTCATATTTGGAGAAAAAAATAATAAATTTTGCTAAGTTAATTTTCACCATTTTGTTAGCTCAACCATTTTAAGTTGACTTTGATGAACTATGGCCTTCACATAGAGGTTACAGAAAACCTGGGTATTGGTTCTAGCCATGTCACAGTGAGTTTCTAGGGCCCAATCTATAAAAAGTCTCTCTCTTTCCTGTTTTCACTCTTGTTTTTAAAACAACAAAACCAAAAAGAAACCATCACTTTTTTTTATCTTGTAGGAAATTTCAAGAGCAAGAATGTCCTCCATCCCCGGAACCAGCAAGGAAAGAGAAAGACAAGAAAGGCTGCCATTGTGTCATTTTTTAAGAATCCCCTGAGTCTTAGCTGCCAACTGCCAGAAAAAGCCCTTGTCTGCTCCTTTCTTCCCTCCAGTTTACATCCTGTTGGGTACCTCTTTAGCCTTATGCAAGCATGTCCTTGAAATGGCCACCATGTTAGCCTTAGTCCAAGAAGCTGGCTAAATCCTGGCCTGGAAGATGACGGTGATGGTGATGATGATGATGATTTTATGGTCATGTCAGGACAGACTTAAAGAAAACACTAAGGCTGCTTCTTAAGACCATCCAATTTCTTTTCTTTCTTTCTTTCTTTCTTTCTTTTTTAAACTAGACACACACATCCACAATTCTTTTAGGGCTTACACTCATACTGGAGATGAATCGGCCTTGAGCCCCCAGTTGTTTTCCAAATTGAAATCATTGTATGAAAAATGATTAATTTTAACTTCTGAGATCACATTGCCTACTGTCATCTTAAATCAAAACCTAGGGAGTTTTTGTTGTGTTTTTTTTTTGTTTGTTTGTTTTGTTTTTGGGAGAAAATGTGAATTAGTGTTTTTTTTTGCCCAAGAAAATAAAATTTAATTTCAACTTCAGTTAGCCTTAAACCCACTGAAATGAGTTAACAAAAACAAGGTGTTTTGGACCTCATGGATCACTGTACCTTCTGGTTTCCAATGGCTAGAAACACTTGCCCATCTACTGTATTTTTTTCTCTGTGTCCAGAAGAGGGCTCTTATTACTCCTGCCATTATTGTTGCTGTATGGCTAATAATGATGGTGGTGTCCTCAGTGGCCAAATACCTGAGCTTATTCTGGACATAAACATTTCAGTTTCTTAGGGATCTTTCTCAGCCATTTATTTGAGGGGGGATGGGGTGAAACAATCATTTGTGTCTGTCTTTCTTTTCTAGTATTTCTGGATAAGGGATTCAAGAAAACAAACTGTAGTTGTCTTTGTTTTGATGTAATATAAAAAAAAAGGAATTGATCTTTCCAGGGTCAGAGATGATTAATGTTTTTGCTATATACTTTTATACATTATTTTCTTATCAAACTAGTTAACAAGTATTTTTATATGTTTGTAAGCCAATATGCTTTCACAGCATAACTTGTGTATATGTAAAGATGAGTATTTAATTCTCACAGTTCACTTCTAACTGACACACAGAAGCATATGTGGAAGCTGCAGAAACTGTGGTAAAACTTTTTAGTTTTCTGGGCTTTTGCAGAGCCCACTTTTGGCCAGTCACATCCCTGCCCAAGATATGTCACAGGTACAACTCCCCAGGATGTAGATCTCAAAATCACTTTTAGTAGCCCTTACTGGAGACTGACCATTTACATGAAGTATTAAACTACAACTCTTAACTGACTCTTCGTTTAACTGTGGATGGCTTCTGATTTTTTTATTTTTATTTTTATTTTTTTTTTAAGTTTTGTGGATTGTGTTTAAACAATTCAAGACTATGCTCACCCTGATTTTGAGATGCCAAGTGGTGGTATTGCACAATCACCACTATACCGAATGTGTACAACAGCCCCACAAAGTTGATAAAGTATATGCCCTTGTAGAGCTTTGGGTGCTAGAATTAAAGAGAATCTGTTATGACAAGGTGACTGCTGTGCCGCCCACATTATTTGGAGGTGGGGTTGCAGGGTGGGGGTGGAAGATGGAGCAATAGTCATCCCACATTCATTTACTAAGCTGGTAGCCACATGTTAAAGAAAAAGTGCAGTTTAAAAAATCCTTTAGTACTAGGCATTCATCATTTGCAAAGGCTGCAAGATCTTAGAACATGCTAGGGGGGCAATGAGAGAGATTGTCATACATTTAGTTATTCTTTGAGTTATTCAAACAATTTTTCCCCCCAGTACTGTTGGGAACTATGGAGAAAACAGCTGCTTTTTATGTTTTTTTAGGTCAAACTAGTTTTTTTTTCTTAAAGGTCACTTAACATTTTGGTTTCTTGTAGCCACATAGATGACTAACCTGGAACCATGACCTTTTTGATGGGAATACTTCCTTCAGTGGTACTTATTTCCATCCATATCTGTGTGACTTATACATGCCTTCTCCATAGGAGATCCATCCACTCCATATGTCTGGTCTACCTCTAGGTCACTTAACAATGTGTAGACGTCAATGGAGTATAACTTAATGACTAGCTCTTTCTTTGAGTAAAAGTTGCTCTGATGAGATCCTTTACACTAGTTTTCCTGCCTAATTCATTGGCCATACTCCAGGATTTTGCTGAATCTGCTGTTAGAACACTGTCCATCCATATGTTGTCTCACATCATCTATCCAGCATTCTAGAATTCCACATGTCAAGGCAGCAGAGGTGTCGTAAGTCAGCATTTGATAAAGCAAAAATTGATTAGTCAATTTAAAAAGAAATCCTTGCTTTAGGCAAACAGGCTGGTGCTAGCAAAAGGGAATGGAAAACAGATCCTGTATTTCCATGGACTTCATTATTCAATATGAAGCTTTCCAATATAAAATACACTCTCCTGTCTCTTCTCCCCACCACCTCCTCACAGGCAGTTGAAAGTGCTGAATACAGTTCTAGTGGGCCAATTCCAGAACACATATATAGCCTATAGTTGACCCTTCCCAGCATCTTTCACCATTGGATTACATCACACATTTTGGAATTCCCCTCACTTTTTGCACATTCTTTAGGAGTTTCCAACTAGAGGATTATTTGACTCCAAATTCAGATATATTCATTCCAGAAATATTCTTTTTCCCAACACCCTTCCAAGCATTTACAATATAAATAAAGCTGTGGTCTAAAAAAGAATGTGTTCTTTAACTAAATGATTTCAACTCTATGAAAATTAAGTTTCTGGATTTATCAGTTTGGCAAATTGGAAATTCTGTGACTCAATTTTCTAAGCTTATAGCTTCAACTTCCCCCAGCAAAATTGTTCCAAGCTGTTAAGCTAATCAGGGTTTGAGCCATGTCAGTCAAAATATATGAATAAATCTGTTTTAATTCCAAATAAATGCAGTATGAGTTGGAAATGGTTGGAAAAAATGGGAATGTTTGGCTTGTTTGGAGAAGAAAAAATTAGGAAGGGTATAAAGAGATGTCATGTGGAAGGTTTTGATTGGTTTGCTCCTCAGCAGAATTAGGCAGAAGTTGCAGAGCAAAATTTAGGCTTAATATTAGGGCAAACCTCATCATTAGCACTACAAAGTGAAATGCCTTTCCCTAAAGGTGACAGGTCAGTCCTCTATTTATCCAAGATTTTTTTTCCCCCCATTTTATTAAAGCTTTTTATTCACAAAACACACGGGTAATTTTTCAGCGTTGACCCTTGCAAAGCTTTCTGTTAGAAAATTTTTCCCCCTAGCCCCCATCCCTCCCCTAGATGGCAGGAAGTCTACTACATGTTAATTATGTTAAAATACTTGACAAATCAAATATGTGTATACATATTTTTACAGTTATTTTGCTGTGCAAGAAAAATTGGATCTACAAGAAAGAAAAATCTGAAGGGAAACAATGTAAGCAAAAATTAATAGAGAGCATGTTGTGGTCCACATTCATATCCCTCTCTGGGTGTATATGGCTTTCTTCGCTGAACATTTGGAACTGGTTTGAAACATTTCATTGTTGAAAAGAGCCACATCCTTCAGAATTGGTCATCATATAGTCTTGTTGCTGTGTATAATGATCTCCTGGTTCTGCTTGTTTCACTCAGCATCAGTCAATGCAAGTCTCTCCAGGCCTCTCTGAAATCGTCCTGCTGGTCATTTCTTACAGAGCAATAATATTCCATGACATTCATATACCATAATATATTCAGCCATTCTCCAACTGATGGGCATCCATTCAGCGTCCAGTTTCTAGCCACTACAAAAAGGGCTGCCACAAACATTCTTGCACATGTGGGGCCCTTACCTTCCTCTAAAATTTCTTTGGAATATAAGCCCAATAGAAACACTGCTGGGTCAAAGGGTATGCATAGTTTGATAACTTTTTGAGCATAGTTCCAAATTGCTCTCTAGAATGGTTGGTTTATCCAAGATCTTTAAGCATGGGTTGGATAATTGATTGCCAAATGTTCCTTTTAATTCAAATTCTGTGAGTCACCATTTTAATTCATAAGGTCATAGATTTAAAGCTGGAAGTGAGGACAGGCCTTCATATTAATGAATAAACATACCTCAGAGGAAGAAAAGGATTATTGATTTTTGACAATTGTTTTGTTTATAATTTTTTTTTCCTAATGAAATCTGCTTTTCCCCCCTCCCTGTCAATTTAGAAAACAACAAAAAGAAGTGTTACAAACATACATAAGATAATACATCTCCATATTAGCTATATCGGAAAATAAAAACGTGCAACCTGCACTCTGGATTTATTCTCTTGCTGTAGGTGGGTAGCATGATTTATCAGGAGTTCTCTAAAATTATGGTTGCTCAGTGTATTGTCTTCATAATATTATTGTTATACAAATTGTTCCCTAGTTCTTGCTCACTTCACTGCATCAGTTCACATGAGTTTTCCCAGGCTTTTCTAAAATTATCCTTTCTGCATTTCTTACAGCACAATTGTATTACTATACAGTAATATAGTAGCTATTTTAAAGACAGGATTTCTATTTCTATTGTGCAGTATTTCTTTAATAAAGAGATGAAAGACTCAAACTATGAGAACTGGAAAATTAGAATCTAGTTCAACACCTAAGATTTCATATAGGGAAAGACTAGGAGAGGGCGATATTTTTTGGTACTATTCCCTTCAGAGAGCCTTATAGATCATTCTTTCTCCTGATTCTATACAAAAAGGTTGCTTTCTCTTTTGTGTCTTGGACCCCTTTGGAGGTGCTTATGGTACCCTTCCTCAAATTACATTTTTAAATGCATAGGATTACAAAAGAAATTAATTCAGCAGGAATAGTTTCCCAAAATATTTTTCCTGTCCACAGACTGCAAAATGTTAAAAAATGTTAATTCATTGATGGCAGGAATTAATTTTTTTGGATCTCATCACTGTCTGGCACATTGTAAATGCTTATTAGATATTTGTTGATTGATTAAAGGCAAGCATGCAATCAGGGGAACAGGAAGTGACCATGAATTTTGTCTGCCCTTGCTAGACTGACTTACAAATGACTTAAGACTTAGGAACCGGACTTCCTTCCGGGGGTGGAGCCATGGTGGCGGAGATCAGACAGGATTCTCTGTAACCTCTAACCTCCCCTCAAACCAACAAAATATGAAGCCTCTAGACTGATTCTGAAGCAAAAAAATCCACAATATCCGGAGAACAACACGATTCTAGAAGAAGATACTCTGGAAGAACCTCAAAACAGGTCTGTTTTAATGGGGCAGGGGGCGGCCTACTGAACCCAGACTGCAGCACAGGGAGACCGGGGCAGGGAGCTGGAGCAGGGAGCTGGAACAGGAGTCAGAACAGGAGTGGGAGCGTTGTGCTTTTCACACACCTGGGAGTCTTCTGCGAGCCTCTTGGAACAATTTGTCCTGATTGTGGGCAGGTGGTTTGGAGGGTCTGCCTTTTGAGGGGGATAGATTGTGAACCACTGAACCCCTGATGAGCATCGTAACTAGCTGCCATTACACAGCACCTTAATGCAATCAATCAAACAACAGGTCTGATAAGCACCAGAAATAATTTAATCAGCGGAGCTGCCCAGCCCTGACATAATTCAATCAGCAGAACTGCCCAGTTCCTGAAATAACTCAATCAGCAGAACTGCCCCAGGGCAAATTAAAGCAGCTGTCCCACCTTTGCCCTAAACAGACCTCACACCTTTAAAAAAAATGAATAAAAAACCAAAAAGAGCTCTCACCATAGACAACTTTTATGGAGAGAGGGAAGAACAGACCTCAAATCCTGAGGCCCCTAAAGGTAAAGCAACTCCAGAAAAAGCCCCAAAGAGAGACATAAATTGGTCTCCATGTCACAAGGCTTTCTTTGAAGATTGCATAAAAAATCTTAAAAGAGTTAGAAGAAACGTGGGGAAACGAAATGAGATCACTGCAAAATAAAATAGAAAAAATGGAAAAAGAATGCAGTGAACAAAAAAATGTAATTGGTCAATTGCAAAAGGAACTAAAAACAGTAACTGAAGAAAATAAGACATTAAAAATTAGAATCGAACAATTGGAAATTAATGACTCATCAAGACTTCAAGAATCAGTTGAACAAAAACAAAAAAATGAAAAGATAGAGAAAAACATGAAATATCTCCTAGGAAAAACAACTGACCTGGAAAATAGATCTAGGAGAGACAATCTAAGGATTATAGGGCTTCCTGAAAGCCATGATGAAAAAAAGAACCTGGACACTATATTCCAGGAAATCATAAAAGAAAACTGCCCTGATATTTTACACCCAGAAGGCAAAATACTCCTTGAAACAATCCACCGATCACCTCCTGAAAGAAACCCAAAAATTAAGTCCCCCAGAAATATCGTGGCTAAATTCCAGAACTATCATACCAAGGAAAAGATATTACAAGAAGCCAGAAAGAAACAATTTAAATATCGGGGAGCTACAATTAGGATCACACAGGACCTAGCAGCTTCTACTTTGAAGGATCGAAGGGCCTGGAATCAGATATTCCGAAGGGCAAAGGAACTTGGATTACAGCCAAGAATAAGTTACCCAGCTAGAATGAGCATTATCTTCCAGGGAAGAAGATGGTCTTTCAATGATATAGGAGAATTTCACCTATTTCTACTGAAAAGACCAGAACTGAACAAAAAATTTGATCTACAAACACAGAACACAAGAGAAACATAAAAAGGTAACAAGAAAAAATAACTCTTGAGAACCATATTTATGTTATAGATACTTATAGAATGAGGGTTGATTTTATGAATTGATTATTACATTATGATTATGATATGATTACTGTGATTTTATGATTATTATGATATGTTTATTGTGATTTTATGAATCTTATGATAAACTGAAAAAGAAATTAGAGATAGAAAAGGGATAACACTGGAAGAAGAGGAAAAGGAGGTAAAATAAGGGAAATTACATCACATGTAGAGGCAAAGAAAACCTATAATGATTGAGGGGAGAAAAGGGAGGGGAATGAGAATTGGGTTAATCTCCATCTCATCAGATTTGGCTCAGAGGGAATAATAGACGTACTTATAAGGAAACTGGAGGGAAAGGGGGGGGAAAGGGGGTGGGTGGGGCTCTAAAGGGGAAGGATTGTTTGAGGGAAGTGGTTTTCAAAAGCAAAATAGTAGGGAGGAGGGAAAGGGGATAAGAAAGAGAAAAGCATAAGCTAGGGTAAATAAGATGACAGGAAATACAGAATTAGTTATTTTAACTGTGAATGTGAATGGAATGAACTCTCCCTTAAAGCAGAAGCAGATAGCAGAGTGGATTAAAAACCAGAATCCAACAATATGTTGTATACAAGAAACACATCTAAAACATAGAGATACATACAGGGTGAAGGTAAAAGGCTGGAGCAGAATCTATTATGCTTCAGGTGAACAAAAAAAAGCAGGGGTAGCAATCCTGATCTCAGACCAAGTAAAAGCAAAGATAGACTTAATTAAAAGAGACAAAGAAGGAAATTATATCTTCCTAAAGGGTACCATAGATGATGAAGCAATATCAATACTAAACATATATGCACCAAGTGGTATAGCATGGAAATTCCTAGAGGAAAAGTTCAGACAGATGCAAGAAGAAATAGACAGCAAAACTATAATAGTGGGGGATCTCAACCTCCCTCTCTCAGAACTTGATAAATCAAACCACAAAATAAATAAGAAAGAAGTTAAGGAGGTAAACAAAATGTTAGAAAAGTTAGGTATGATAGATCTTTGGAGGAAATTAAATGGAGACAGAAAGGAGTTTACTTTTTTCTCAGCAGTCCATGGAACTTATACAAAAATTGACCATGTGCTAGGACACAAAAACCTCAAAATCAAATGCAGGAAGGCAGAAATAATAAATGCATTTTTTTCAGATCATGATGGAATAAAAATCACATGCAATATAAGGCCAGGAGAAAATAGACCAAAAACCAATTGGAAACTAATTTTATCCTAAAGAATGAATGGGTGAAACAGCAAATTACAGACACAATTACTAATTTCATTCAAGAGAATGACAATACCAAAATTTGTGGGATACAGCCAAAGCGGTAATAAGGGGAAATTTTATATCTCTAGATGTTTATTTGCATAAAATAGAAAAAGAGAAAATCAATGAATTGGGCTTGCAACTAAAAAAGCTAGAGAAAGAACAAATTAAAAACCCCCAATCAAATACCAAACTTGAAATCCTAAAAATAAAAGGAGAGATTAGTAAAATTGAAAGTAAAAAAACTATTGAATTAATAAATAAAACTAAAAGTTGGTTTTATGAAAAAACCAACAAAATAGATAAACCTCTAGTTAATTTAATTAGAAAAAGGAAAGAGGAGAATCAAATTGTTAGTCTCAAAAATGAAAAGGGAGAACTTTCCACCAATGAAGAGGAAATTAGAGCAATAATCAGGAGTTACTTTGCCCAACTGTATGCCAATAAATTTGATAACCTAAGTGAAATGGAGGAATATCTACAAAAATATAGATTGCCCAGATTAACAGAAGAGGAAATAAATTACTTAAATAGTCCCATTTCAGAAAAAGAAATAGAACAAGTCATTAATCAACTCCCTAAGAAAAAATCCCCAGGACCAGATGGATTTACATGTGAATTCTACCAAACATTTAAAGAACAGTTAACTCCAATATTATATAAACTATTCGAAAAAATAGGAAATGAAGGACTCCTACCAAACTCTTTTTATGATACAGACATGGTACTGATACCTAAACCAGGTAAAACAAAAACAGAGAAAGAAAATTATAGACCAATCTCCTTCATGAATATTGATGCAAAAATCTTAAATAAAATATTAGCAAAGAGATTACAGAAAATCATTCCTAGAATAATACACCATGACCAAGTAGGATTTATACCAGGAATGCAGGGATGGTTCAATATTAGGAAAACTATTAACATAATTGACTATATTAATAACCAAACTAACAAAAACCATATGATAATCTCAATAGATGCAGAAAAAGCATTTGATAAAATTCAACATCCATTCCTATTAAAAACATTAGAGAGTATAGGAATTAATGGACTTTTCCTTAAAATAGTTGGTAGCATCTATTTAAAACCATCAGCTCGCATCATATGTAATGGTGATAAACTGGAACCATTCCCAATAAGATCAGGGGTGAAACAAGGTTGTCCACTATCACCATTACTGTTCAATATTGTATTAGAAATGCTAGCCTTGGCAATAAGACAAGAAAAAGAGATTAAAGGAATTAGAGTAGGTCATGAGGAAACCAAATTATCACTCTTTGCAGATGATATGATGGTCTACTTAGAGAACCCTAGAGAATCAACTAAAATACTATTAGAATTAATCCACAACTTTAGCAAAGTTGCAGGATACAAAATAAATCCACATAAATCATCAGCATTTTTATACATCACCAACAAAATGCAACAGCAAGAGATACAAAGAGAAATTCCATTCAAAATAACTATCAATAGTATAAAATATTTGGGAATATATCTGCCAAGGGAAAGTCAGGATCTATATGAGCAAAACTACAAAACACTCTCCACACAAATAAAGTCAGATCTAAACAATTGGAAAAACATCAAGTGCTCTTGGATAGGTCGAGCGAATATAATAAAGATGGCAATACTACCTAAACTAATCTATCTATTTAGTGCTATACCAATCAAACTCCCAAGAGATTATTTAACTGAACTAGAAAAAATAACGACAAAATTCATCTGGAAAAACAAAAGGTCAAGAATTTCAAGGGAATTAATGAAAAAAAATGCAAATGAGGGTGGCCTAGCTGCACCAGATCTAAAACTATATTATAAAGCAGTGGTCACCAAAACCATTTGGTACTGGATAAGAAATAGAGTAGTGGATCAGTGGAATAGGTTAGATTCACAGAACAAAATACTCAATGACAATTGTAATCTAGTGTTCGATAAACCCAAAGACCCCAGTTTTTGGGATAAAAACTCACTATTTGACAAAAACTGCTGGGATAATTGGAAACTAGTCTGGAAGAAATTAGGCATTGACCCACACCTAACACCATATACCAAGATAAGGTCAAAATGGATTCATGATCTAGGCATAAAGAATGATATTATAAAAAAATTAGAACAATGTAGGATGGTTTACCTCTCAGACCTGTGGAGGGGGAAGGAATTTATGACCAAAGAAGAACTAGAGGTCATCATTAATCACAAAATAGATAAGTTTGACTATATCAAGTTGAAAAGTTTTTGTACAAACAAAATGAATGCAGACAAGATTAGAAGGGTAGCAGTAAACTGGGAAAATATTTTTACATCCAAAGGTTCTGATAAAGGCCTCATTTCTAAAATATATAGAGAATTGACTCAAATATATAAGAATTCAAGCCATTCTCCAATTGACAAATGGTCAAAAGATATGAACAGGCAATTTTCAGACGAAGAAATTGAAACTATTTCCGGTCACATGAAAAGGTGCTCCAAGTCACTACTGATCAGAGAAATGCAAATTAAGACAACTCTGAGATACCACTACACACCTGTCAGATTGGCTAAAATGACAGGAAATGATAATGATAGCTGTTGGAGGGGATGTGGGAAAACTGGGACACTGATACATTGTTGGTGGAACTGTGAACGGATCCAACCATTCTGGAGAGCAATTTGGAGCTATGCTCAAAGAGTTATCAAACAGTGCATACCCTTTGACCCAGCAGTGTTTCTACTGGGCCTATATCCCAAAGAGATTTTTAAGGAGGGAAAGGGCCCCACATGTGCAAAAATGTTTGTGGCAGCCCTTTTTGTAGTGGCAAGAAACTGGAAATTGAAAAGATGCCCATCAATTGGAGAATGGCTGAATAAATTATGGTATATGAATGTTATGGAATA
>JAJPUD010000014.1:0-44083 GCA_023553655.1 Myrmecobius fasciatus | reverse complement strand
AGCAAAGGTCAATGTTGAAAGGTCACTCATATGTTTTGCAAATAAAAAGCTTTATTAAAAAAAATAAAAAAAAATACTTAGGAACCCTAGAAGTTCACATTTTTAATTGATAGATTGCATGGACTGGGGAGGACTGGTACAATTCAATAACAACTTAAGACTCTACCATGTGTAGAAGACTTCCTAACAAGACAATTTGTCTTCAAAGGAAGTCCTTTTATGTGTTGTGTTACCTCAATTAGACTGAAAGCATCGAGGGCAGATACTTTACCCAGTGCTTAGTAGTGTCTCTGACAGCAAGTAAGCAGTTAATGCTTCTATTTGCATTTCAGTGACTGAGTCTTAGAGTGTGGTTCTGGGGAACTTTTCTAGATTTGTTCAGCTTCACACCTCTTGTGTTCCTCAGGGTAATCCCTTTCCTTCTGAGCCTTAGTCACTCTCATATGTGGGAATTGGACTAAATGATGTAAGTACTCTCATATTGAGCTTTCTATCTCCTTTTCTATCTCAAGTCCTCCAGACTTGTGATTTAGTAACAAACCTCTTGAGCTCTAAAATTTGGGGTCAGAAAAATTGTTAGTTAAAACTCAGCTAGTCAGTAGCGCTCAGATTATTTAAGGTCTATGGATCTTAGTTTTTTACTCTGATAAAATAAGAGCCACTGTACTAAGTGACTTTAAAAACCTCTTTCAGCCATGAAGGCTGATTTCTCATGGGAATAGGGAAAGTGATATTAAGGTCAGGGCAAATTAGATTTTGCCTACTAAGTTTCCCTCTACACTATTTAACATGGTGATCTCATTCGTTCCCACGGATTCAATTATCTCCGTGCTGATGATTCTCAGCTCTATCCAAGTTCTACTATCTAGAGAAGCATTCCCAACTGTCACTCAAAAAACATTTAGGGGACTAATGTGCCCGGCCCTGTGCTAATAGCTGGGGATACAAAAGAAAGCAAAAGAGTCCTTACTCTAAGACACATGTGAAAAGTAAATAGGGGAAGGCATAAGAATTAAGACTTGCCATGGGACAGGGGACTTCAAGTGGGATTTGAAGGAAGCCAGAGAATCCCATAAATCCTATAGATGGAGAAGAGGAGAAGAGCCTAGGAAAATTCCTGTAATGAAGTGTTTTCCCTTAAAAGAAGTAGAGGATGGATTCACAAAGATGGGCAGAAAGAATACTTACTCTTGATGGAGGACCTGAGCCTAGGAAGCACCCAGGAGACTGGTTTCCAGTTAGGTTCTAAGGTTATAAAGAACAAATAAAAAACTATGAGCTCAATAATCGACAAGGCAATAAGTTTTGAGTCAATCTGGCAGCAATACTCAAAATGGGTGAGGGAAGGGGAGGTATTGTGGGCCTCCATTCTCAAGACTGGATACTGGATACTGCGTTTTTACAGAAGAAAAGGTTCAGGAGAAGGGTGGAAAGTTTCATATGTGATAGCCTTTGGCTTAGTTTCATCAATGTTGTCCAGAGGTCAAGGAGACAGGAACAATTTCTAAGTCACCAGATGATAAGCTGCAACATCCCAGCTGGGCACTAGAGGGCACTCAAAGCTTGAGGGGGGGGGCAGCTACTGTCCAAGGAAATGATTGATTATTAACAGAAATTGTTATTTTGTGTAGGCTGTGGCTTGCTACCTTTGGGATTGATCACTCTCTTCTTTATTCTGTCTAGCTCAATCTGGGATCTGTGAGGTTGTTTTTTAAGAATTTTTTGTGGTCATTTTAACTGCCTGAGGAGCTGGAAGAATAGATGAGTCAGTAGGGTCAGAGCTGGAAATAAGTGTGTACAAGAAGGATTCCTTTCTTTCCTGGTGACTTCAGTGAGGACTGCTGTGTACCACCAGATTGGGGGAGAAGGCAACTGGTCACTTTTCCCTCTCACCTAATTTTTTTTTTTCCTTAGGTGAATGAATGTCGAGATAGAATTGATCAGATTCTAACTGAACTTTTAATTACTCAGATCCTTCTGCCTGGGCAGTGAGTCCTGGAAGGATCTAGCCACACCAGGCCAGGGGAACAATTTGTCTTTGGACACACCATGGCTCAAAAAAATAAGATACTCTTCAAAGGAAGAAAAAGGCTCAGAGGTCCAGGAAACACAAAGTAATCCATTATTCTCATATGCTTCTCACTATTTCTGCATTTAAAGTTTGAGCTCACTCTTCCTAGGGACTAGAAGGAGAATGCACCCTTGGTCTAAGGAATATTTTTGTAACTTCTCTTCCTATATCTTATCTCTTTGTAAAAAAGCAAATTGATGTTACTTGGCTGATTATTGGGATACCTGAGGGGGGCTCATGAATAAAATATTAGCAATGATAAATTCTCAGGGTTATTCCTAGAATTCAGAGGAGTAGTAATCAATCAGTGACCCTCTGGGGCCCAACCTACTAATGTGAATAAGGATTGGGAGAATGAGCTCTGAGGGACTGCTATATCAATTTGGCACAACTTCCCTCCCTTTATTTCTATAAGAAAGTTAATTCTTATCAATGTGTGGAGGATGGGTTTGAAGTAGAGACTAGAGGCAGTAAAACTGGTTATAAAGTATTTACACTATTTCGGGTCAAAAGTGATTGTGGCCTGAAGTAAGTCAAGTGATAAGGGACAGATGTTTTTTTTTTTTTTTTTTTTTTTTTTTTTGGTTATTTATCATTTATTTATTTATTTTTTATAAAGCTTTTTATTTGCAAAACATACGAGTGACCTTTCAACATTGACCTTTGCAAAAAAACTTTTTTTTTCCCAAACTTTTCCTTTCCTTCCCCCTACCCCCCACCCCTAGATGACATGTAATCCAATACATGCTAGATAGGATAAATTATATGACAAATATAATACATGTATACATATCTATACAGTTATCTTACTGCACAAGAAACATCAGATCTAGAAAGAGAAGAAGAAAAAAAACAACCTAAGAAGGTAAACAGAATGCATGGAAATATTCACAGAAAGCGTTAAAATGCTGTGTTGTGGTTCACTCTCAGTTCCCACAGGCCTCTCTCTGGATGTATATGACTATCTTCATCGCAGCACAACTGGTTTGAATCACATCATTGTTGAAGAGAACCATGTCCATCAGAATTGATCATCGTATAGTCTTGTTGCTGTGTATAATGTTCTCCTGGTTCTGCTGATTTCACTCAGCATCAGTTCATGTAAGTCTCTCCAGGCCTCTCTGAAATCCTCCTGTTGGTCATTTCTTACAGAACAATAATATTCCATAACATTCATATACCATAATTTATTCAGCCATTCTCCAATTGATGGACATCTTTTCAATTTCCAGTTTCTTGCCACTACAAAAAGGGTTGCCACAAACATTCTTGCACATGTGGGTCCCAATAAGGGACAGATGTAAGAGATACCGGGAATAAGGAATTGACATAGGATGGGCCCTATAAAGGGGGGGGGGAGAGAGAGAAACAGAGAGAACCAATTATAGCTAGTTTCCAGATAGGGAGGGTGGATAATGTCATCAATGGAATTTGCTAACTTAAGATACAGAAGCAGGTTTGTCTAGGAGGGGAGTCGTGAGTTCCAGAATCCTTGTATCTTAGGACTTTTGTGTACTTTAAAAGGCATAATTGAAATGAATGGAAAATGCTCTGAAATCTTTGAAGTGCTATATAAATGTCAGCTACTGTTATTCTTCTCATTATTTAGGAAATCTAAAGGTAAGCTTCCCTAAGCTACTACTCACTATTTTACTATTGGGTTTATATTTTCAAAATATAAAGGCATTGTGGTATGGTGAACAATCCTGGATTCAGAGCCAGGAATACTGAGTCGAGTCCTACTTTAGAGACTAGTTGTGTGACCCTGAGCATCCCTGTCTGCCTCCCATTTCCTTAGTTACAAAAGGAGGAGGGGTTGGACCCACTGGCCTCTAAGGTCCCTTTAAATTCTGTTATAAAAATAACAAAATGTATGTATGGGAGATGTCATCAAGACACACCTAAGAACTATATTAATCAAATAAGTTTTTATTAAATGCTTACCATAATGTTGGGCTTTATTTGAGTACTGGTTGATACAAGAAGTAAAAAATAGGTTCTGCCCTGAAAGAATTTTCATTCTAATGGGGAAGTCAATATATATAAACCAGAGTATACAAGGTAAATATAAAGTAGGGGAAGGCAGCCCTATCAGGGATGGCACCAGAAGTGTCCTATAGTGATGACTTTGGCACCAGGAAGCCTGGCATTCATAATTTCCCTGTGCAACATTCTGCTGTGAAGGGGTAAGTCACTTAATCCGCTGATCCTCCCTAGCTCTCTAAAACAATTAAAGAGAAGATGTAGATTTGCATTAGTACTTGGAGTTTTCTCATCTGGAATTTCCATATATATATATATGTATATATATATTTGTTTTTTTGCTTTTTTGCTGAGGCAATTGAGGTTAAGTGACTTGCCCAGGGTCACACAGCTAGGGAATGTTAAGTGTCTGAGGCCAGATTTGAACTCAGGTCCTCCTGATTGGTGCTCTATCTACTGTGCCACTTAGCTGCCCATTTCCATATAGCTTTGAGATCACAGGTCTAGCACCAGTTTCTCCCCTCTGTAAGAGTTCTAAATTCTACATGCTTTACAGTCTTCCCACCTATTATTTTGTGGTTCTCTCTTGGAAATAGGAAATCTCTCTTGAATTCTTATATATATGAGACAATTCTCTATTTGACAGAGGGGATGCCTAAGATTCAGGAGACTGTGACTTGCCCTAGAGTGTAGTGGAAAGGCAGAATCCAGGCTCAGACCCAGCTCCTTTATTGCAGAGTTCTTTTCTTTAGATCCTAGTTATTGTGGGAAATGGGGTTGTATCTGCCCTCTGAGGACTGGCCGATCTTTGCTGTCATGACTTCTGGTGGGGAGTGGGGTGCCGGCACAGTGGCTGATGCAGGTGATCTTTTCGAAAAGGCATCGGAATCGGAACCCAGTCCAGTCAGCATTTTGAACCTGATAATTTTATACAACTATTGTTTTATTAAAGTGAAGTATAGAGAACCATAAAATTTCAGTTCCAGAAGGGATTTCAGAAGGCATCTAAAGCAATCCATATCTAAGCAGGAATACTATCCATAACATACGTGACTTTGTTTATCCAGACTTTGCAGGATTCCCAAGATGGGGAACTTGTGACTTCCAGTTTTGATTGTGGATAGCTCTAAGTATTAGGAAGGATTTTACAGTTCTGCTAAATCTTGCAGCTCCTCCCCACTGTTCCTAGGTTTGCCTTTGAGGACCAAGTAAAAGGAACCAAATCCCGCACCCTTTGCCAAGTGACAGCCCTGCAGCAGGACCCTTAAAGATGACAACCATACTCTTTTTAAGTCTTAAATGCTTTCTAAGTATTAAGTAGAGACTACATAAGTAAACTTTCTGTGCACTTTGTGGGAAGAATAGAAATGTGAGCTCCTTAAGGGAGGGACTGTTTTCAGTTGGTTGTTTCTTGATATTGCTTGAGGAAATAGTAGATGTCAGCCATTTAGCAAACTTTGGAGGTTAGAGTGGAAAGAAAATGGGAGTGACTACTCTTTCTGCCTTTCTCATTTTGCTGGACACTCAAGGGTATGACTTTGCTTCAATCCAAATCCTTACTCTCTCCTTTTCACATGGAGACTGAGCTTCAAAAATGAACTTTTTTGCTTTGGACAGAATGAATTGGGTTCATATTGTCCTATCTTGCGGATATTGCCCTATCTTCACCTTGTTCCTGTCTTCCAGCTTTCCCAAATCCTATGGTCTCAATCTGAGCTTTCCCTCCACATCTGCAGCCTCCTTGTCCTGAAACAGCTAACTATCTCTGCAGGCTTCTCAACCTGGAATAGCTCTCTCCCTTTCTCCCCCTGGAGAGTTCCTCCTGGAGGGAGGGGCCCATGTTGACCTGAATTCCCTTTTAGGCTCTTCTTGGCTTCTGGACTTTAAACCATGCCCTGAACTGTCAGTTGTTTTTCTTTACTTGTTAGTCCTTATTTTGCTTGCATTTGGATTTCTAGGCACAGTGCCTGGTACATATTGTTCAATTGCTTTTTTTTTTTAAGTCATGTCCAACTCTTCATGACTCTATTTGGAGTTCTTGGAAAAGATACTGGAGTGGTTGGTCATTTTCTTCTCAAGCTCATTTTACAGATGAGGAAACTGAGGCAAACGGGTAAGCAATTTGACCAAACAGAAGACTCAAAAAATCAACTTCAGAAGTACAAGATTGAAGAAGATATAACCTGACAGTAGTAGTTCAGCTGAAAAATATCTCTATGGATTGCATACAAAAAAAGTTAATTGTGATGTAGCAGCCAAAAATCATAATGGATTTTAAGGTGCCTTATGAGAGGTTCAGTGTCTAGAACTAGAGATATGACATCCCCATGGTATTTGGTCCTTTATCAGATAGACAGCTCAGACCTGAGAGCAGCCTTTAGGAAACACATTAATAAGCAGAAACCACAGAATAGGATGGTGAAGGACCTAGACTGATTGAAGGAATTGGAAATGTTCATCCTGGAAGAGAGAGGAGTTGGAAGAGTGGAGTGATATTTATCATCAAGTATTTGAATTCAGGACAGGTGTTTAGGAGGGGGATTAGATCTATTTTGTTTGTCCCTGGCTGGTAGAATGGGGAGAGAGGTAAATTCCCTAACAAAACATTCAGAGCAATCCAAGAATGGAACTGGCTGCCTTGGGAGGAAGGTTTTTCTCTCTTAAGTTTTAAGTAGGATTGGGTCTTTCTGGTTCATGGATTTTGTGATGTTTGTGATTAGAAGTTATTTCAACTTCTAAACAGCCAATGGTTGATTTCCTTTGACTCCTCTTAAAGCCAAGGCTCTTCTCCTTTTTCAGATAGGACTCATGTCCTGGCTATAGCTCCTTTTCCTTATCTTTATGGAAATCAGAAGGTGAAAACCTCAGAGATTTCCTAGACACAAGGTTCATCGTTTATTTAGAACTAGCTCCCATAAGCGTATCAATGTCTTTCCTTTTTCCCCTGGTGGTGTTCATCTCCTTCCAAGGAGTCAGTGGAGAGAGTATATTGGGAAAAGCATTCATTATAGAGTTGGTCTTTTAGCTTATTTCCCTTTTTGGTAAGATGGGGATAATAATGGTGGTTTTTAAAAGACTGGATCCTTCTCACCCAGGCTGGAAGTGCACATGAGGCCTGGTCCCAACATCATTCAGCACTGAAACCATAACCCACTGTTTTTCTGATCTAAACTGGATCAACCTTTCATAGAGTGCCTGGAGGCTCCACCGGTGTTAGTGCCCATGCAGCTTCAAAAACCTTAAATTCAATTGTTCCCCGGCAATAATACTTTCAACAACTACCTTAGAGATCTAGAATCAAAGATTCTGTGAGTGGGAAGGGTTCTTAAAAGTCATCCAGTTCAACTCCCTCTGGTTATATGAGGAGCCTAAATCGGAAATAGGTTACTAGGGTAGAAGGGGCAGAACCAATATTTGATTCCAGATCTGTGAACTCCAAGGCCATAACTTTTCTTTTTTTTTTTTTAACAGATATGGAAATTGAGACAGAATTTAAATGATTTGCCCAGAGTCACATTATTTGATATGGTCACAGTTTGCTAATGGTTAGGAATTGCTAGCTCCAAGGGTGCTTTCAACTTTCCTTCCCCCTCCTCATGACCCAGAAAAATTTTGCTTATGGTGAATATGTGGATATTCAAATTTCAAGAGCCAAGAATATGAAAATGGGACAATTTAAGTTTCCCTCCTTTCTAGTAAAAACAAACAAATCTCTCTCTCTCTTTTTATTAAAAGCTTTTTATTTACAGAACATATGAGTGCTTTTTCTACATTGATCTTTGCAAAACTTTTTTTTGTTCCAAGCTTTTCCCCTCCTTCCCTCCACCCTCACCCCTAGATGACAGGTAATCTAATACATGCTAAATATGTTAAATTATATGACAAATCTAATATATGTATACATATCTATAGTTATCTTACTGCATAAGAAACATCAGATCTAGAAAGAGAAAAAAAACCCAACCTAAGAAGGAAAACAAAATGCATGGAAATATTCACAGAAAGCGTTAAAATGCTGTTGTGGTCCACACTCAGTTCCCACAGGCCTCTCTCTGGATGTATATGACTATCTTCATCGCTGAACAATAGGAACTGGTTTGAGACAATTCTTTGTTGCAGAGAGCCATGTCCATCAGAGTTGATCATCATGTAATATTGTTGTTGCTGTGTATAATGATCTCCTGGTTCTGCTCACTTCGCTCAGCATCAGTTCATGCAAGTCTCTCCAGGCCTCTCTGAAATCGTCCTGCTGGTCGTTTCTTACAGAACAATAATATTCCATAACATTCATATACCATAATTTGTTCAGCCATTCTCCAATTGATGGGCATCCACTCAGTTTCCAGTTTCTTGCCACTACAAAAAGGGCTGCCACAAACATTTTTGCACACGTGGGTCCCTTTCCTTCCTTTAAAATCTCTTTGGGATATAGGCCCAGTAGAAACACTGCTGGGTCAAGGGTATGCACAGACAAACCTCTCTCTTTTTAAGGAAAGAACTGGAAGATATCTGGTCTAATTCTCTCATTTTTCAGATAGGGAAACTTGCCCAAAGTCTCACAGCACAGAATTTGAGTTGAAAGAAACCTTGAAGACTTTCTGCCCATCTCCATATTTTGCAGTAGAAAAAATCTTAGTCTCAAGAGGGGTCTGACGGTGCTCCTCCAAAATGCCCAACAGAATTTTTAGACCTGAAAGGAACCTTAGATAGTGAGTATTTATATGGGGCTTTAAGGTTTACAAATATCTTGCTGCCCATTACAAATATTGTCTCATTTTATTCTCATAACCCTGAGAGATAGATACAATTATTATATTTCAGAAATCATTTAGTCCATCTGTGTCATTTTGCAGATCAGGAAGTTGAGGCCTTAGAAAGGGGAAGTAATTGTTCCACATTCACCTGGCTGGTCAGTGACAACTTGGACCCAAAGTCCTTGACCCCCATTCAAGGGTTCTGCCTGTGTTTCCACTGGCAATTTCCTGGCACGACCCTTATCCTTAGATATGACAAAATTAAAATCAAAATAATTGAAACCAGTTACTTGGAGGGATTTTTGCCTGCTCTAGGTTTGATGCACTGCTTAAAAACAGACCATTGTGAAATATTCAGTTGCCACTAGGGTGCTCAAATCTCAGAGCTGGAGATGGAAAGGGAAGCAGCTTTTCAACTGTAATTAACCCCTTAAAAACAGTTCCTGTTCAATCCTCATCCCCAGAATAAGGTGAAGACTGCAGGAAGCACTCAACAAATATTGGTTGACCAGCTTGGATGAATGATTTTGTGTTAAGGGACCTGCAATCTGAGCAGGGGGCCAAGTGGACACCTGGCCTAATTTGCAAGGTGAATCTCCATATTAGGCCAGGGTGAGGACTTAAGAAAGAGGAATTCTTTGGAGTCGAAGAGGGAATCACGGAATATTCCCCTTTCTCCCCCAAGGAACTTCTGGGAGCATCTACTCCAATTCCCTCATTCTACGGTGACTCAGAGAATAGAAATTACTAAGCTAAGGCCATAATGGAATGGGTTGGGCCTTAAACTCAGATCTCTGTAGCAAATTGGGCAGAAGGGGGGAGAGAATAGGTGCAAGAATTCGGGGCTCTGAGGGATGGTGACAAACACCTGGGGCAATCGGTACTTTTGGATGGGCTTTGTACCTCGGGTGGGGCGGCGCTAGGGGATCACTTTGGCCCCTTCCACCCTTATTCCTCTTGTGCCATCCCACTTCCCGACCCTGGAAATTTCAGCAGTGTAGAAACGGGGCTTTAATCTTCGTCACAAGGGACGGCTCACCTCTGGAAATGGATGAGAAAACGAGGCACCGAGACAATTGTTTTTTAATTGAGACAAATAATTATAGCTAAGAGCGTTTTCCTTATTCGCATCCGACCCTCCCGCCAACCCTGGGAGGTATGTGAGATGCTCTCCTCAGATCTTCCCCACGTTTTATGAATGAAGAGGTCTCAGGGAAGAAGTGATTTGTAAGCGTTCGGGGCAGAGTTCGAACCCAGCTTTTACTAATACAAAATCCTTAATCAGGCTTCGCTGCAGCCGCCGCCTTCTCTATAAAAATAAGCGGAGCCCCCGGGGACAGAAAAGGTTACAGCCTGGCGATGGCGGCTCCCGTGGGACTGCACACACCACCCACCCGTAGGTGTCCCCAGGGTCACCTACCTGTCCACTCCGCGCCGGCCTCGCCATAGGCTAGACGCAGAGAAGCTGGGGTAATCCTCCCCCTCGGAAGTAAATGGTACAGCCCGCAGCCCCAGGGGTGGGGGGGGCAGCTAGCGCCCCGAGGGGGAGGAAGGCGGGGGGAGGGGGGCGCCTTTATCCCGCGCCGCGCGCTGTGGAGCCCAGCCGACCTACAGCCCCGGGTAGCGCGGGGACCGAAGGGGCGCATGGCGGGAGCTAAGGCGCCGCTGGGCTTGGAGGAGGGCGGCTGCGTCGGGCTCGGGGTCGGCCGGAGCAGCAATCGGACGCCGTCCTACAGCCGCTGGAGTTATGACAGGTAGTGCGCCGGTAACGCTGCGGGGAGGGGGGGGGCGCCCGGGCTTCGGGAGGGGCCCCGAAGGCTGAGGCTGCGGGACTCAGGGGCGCGCACGGGGGAAGGGGTGGTGTCGGACGGCTGTGGGGGCAGTCGGTGCCAGGACGACCACGCCTCCTGAGCCTGGCCTCGGCTGCCCAGCAGGCGTGGGACGGAGCCAGGGGCTCGGAGCGCGTCTCAGGGGGATCCCCCTCTTTAGGGCTCTTCGGGGAGGCCTTTTTAGCTTGGCTTCGGGCGGGCGCGGGGATACCGGTGCGGATTGCTGGCGGTCTCCCTCCCACGTTCTTTGGCCCCCGCCGTTGCCCTTCATTAGAGGGCTTGCGCCTCCCTCAGCTTCTCCCCTAGGCTGTGAGCTCCCTGAAGGCAGACACTGGGTTTTACCACAGCCGCGTCTCCATCCTCCCTCCCCCTCCCTGGCTGGAAACCCCTCCATCCCAAACTTCGGCTTCCATAAAAAGCTCTTCCCGGAGCTGGCCGACTCCGGCTATTTGGGGCACGCCCTCGTGCGACGGGGCGCCGGCCCTCCCCCCGTTGGTCCGAAGTTCCCCGCTAGTTTTGGGCAGGGGCTGCCTCCCATTCTCCTGTCTTTTGGTGTTGCTTTTTGTTTTCTGTCCGAATTCCCCCAGGCCACGTGGGGTCGGGGAGACTTAAGTCTCTGGGGCGGGAGAAGATTGTCTCTCATTTGAGAGTGTAATTGGTGTTTCATTTGGAGGCTTCCACCTCCCCCGGGACTGGGAACCTTATTCTCTGTGGGAAGCTCGAAGGGCCAGGCTGCCCTCGGATAGGATGGGGAGGATCATTCTAGAAGCTGAAGCTCGTTGTCACCAAGAACAGAGAGCTCGAAATAACCAAAGAATTTCTTTATAATGAAAGAGACAGAGAGACAAGGAGAACGGCAGGGATTTGGGGCAGTAGGGAGAGCAAAGAATAACAGAAGACTTTGATAGTGAGTTTTTTATTGGTAGCCCCCCCGAATTAGGGATGGGACTTTCTGGAGGATTTACAAGTGAATGGGCCCAAGAATAGACTAGAATAAGATAGAGTGGCTAAGTTTTGATTTGCACTGGTGGAGGGGTGTTACTGAGAAAAGCCATCCCAGGCCTTGCATTTTACTCTCAGAGAAATAGTCAAGTTGGTAGGAAGTATGGGATCGGCTTAAGCCCATGCCCTTTGAATCCAAATCCAGGGGTTTAGACTGACTAATCAGATTGCTCAGCCTCCTTCCAGTCCAGACAGTCAGTGGCCCTCATTCTGCATTCCGAGTGACCAGCAAAGGGCCTGCCACTGAGTAGGGACTCTGATTTTTCAGGGGATTCAGGAAGTCTTTGCACCACATTTTGCTCTGCTGCTTACTGACCCCAGGCAAGTACACATCAGTCAACAAGTATTTATACAGAACCTAGTATGTGTAATAAACATTGAGATACAAAGACAAGATGTGCCAGTGTTGGGATGCAGGGGGACCCCAGAATATTGGTATTCTGCATTGGTGATGGAGGTGTCCCAAAAGAAATGTCCAAGTCAAGAGGCAGATCTTTAATTATGTCAATTATGTAATGTCATTTAAAGAGGGCTAAATTCTAAGTTCTAACGAAGTACAAGCCACAAGCGGGTAAATTTATAGGGATTTGGAGCGTGTAGAACAAAGACCAGAGCGGGGTAAATGACATCATGGGATTGGAGTTCACATGATTGGTGGGAAGTTTGCTAATGGGGGCTGACAACTCCCTTTCTTAAACGAAGAAGTGCTCATTGTTTGGGTCCAGATTGATGATAAGCCCAGACTCTTGGATAACAAACCAGATGTCCTTGAAGGATGGCTCTGTGGAATAAAGGCCCTTCTTCCTTTCTTTCACATTCTCCAAGGCTGTGCTTCGTCACTCCCAATAGTGACTGTGACATTCCTAAAGTGACTACATCATTCCCACGGCCTCATGGTCTGGGGTTTCTTGAAAAGTATTGGGGTCTCTACTGCTACCAGGGCTTCTACTGCATCGTTCCCAAAGCCTGCACCACATCACTAACTCTCAAGGAACTCATAGTTTAACAACACTGCAAACAATGATGTATATAAATAAGAAATACACAGTATAAACAAGGGAAATCTGGAAAGGTTGTTGAAAGTGGGATTTTTGACCAGGGGCTTGAGGAGAGAGAATATTCCCAGCAAGAAGACAGCCTATGAAAATGCATAATCGGGGACATGAAGTATCCTGTGTTCAAGAAACAGTGAGGGAGCCAGTGTTACTGATCACAGAGTATGTGAGGAGAATTAGGTATAAGAAGATTATGGTGGTTTGGAAGGGAGCAGGTTATGAAAGTGACCTTAGCTCTGCATTTCAGGAGCAGTTGCTAGAGAGTTGAACTGAGAGTCAGGGAGACCAGAGTTCCAATTCAGCTGTGTGATCTCAAGCAAGTTACTTAATCTGTCTGCCTCAGTTTCCTCTTCTGTAAAATGGAGATAATAGTAACATCTGGAATATCTAAGTGGGACAGTGGATAGAATGCCAGGCTTGAAATCAGGAAGACTCATCTTCCTAAGTTCAAATCTGACCTCAGGCACTTAACTTGCTGTATGACTCTGGACTTAACTGTTTTCCTCAGTTTCCCCTTCTGTAAAATGATCTGGAGAAGGAAGTGGTAAATACTCCAATATCTCTGCCAAGAATACCCCAAATGAGGTCCCAAGAGTCAGACTCCATTGAAAATGACTGAATGGCAATTAAAACTACCTTGCAGGGTAGTTATAAGGATCAAATGAGATAGCAGTTAAAAGTGCTTTTCAAAGCCATGTAAATGGTAGCTATTATTACTACTTGCAAGGCCTACTAAGTGCTCGAAATTTAAAAAAAAAAAAAAGGGAGCTCTCTATTCTCTAGGGGGTGGGAAGAGAGTAGTTCAACATAAAGTAAATACCAAATCTACACAAAAATAATACAAATTAATTTAAAGTGGGCAGAAAGCTTTAAAGGGGGGAGAAGGGGAGTGAACTAAAATTGCTCATGTAGGAAGTAGTATCTGAACTGTCTTGAAGGAGGTTTGAAATAAGATTTCAAATCACTTCCTCTCCATGGCCTCAGTTTTCTCATCTGTAAAATGGAAGGATTGAATGAGATGACTCCTAATGTTCCTTCCAGCTTTAGACTTTTGATTTTGAGAGGCTAGGTTGAGGAGGAAAAGAATTCTAGAGCAGGGTATCGTAAACTTCTTCCACTTTTGACCCTTGTTCCCAGAGAAATTTTATACAATCCTGAGTATACAGGTATATAAATCAAACATTTATTGATAATAAATGACAAAAATATTTTAAAATAATTGTTATATAATGTTGCCATTTATTAAATATGAAAGCAAATTTGCATACTAATGAAATGGATGTGCTCATTTATTTTTACATCAAGAATTAAATCTTGGCTGAATATTGTATACCTTGCCAAATTTTTTGAGACCCCCACTTTTAGTTACTTGACCCCATATTGGGTTTCAACCCACAGTTTAAGGAGTTTTGTCCTAAATCATAAATACAGGAAAAAAAGGGGTCATTTTGGTTATCTAGTCTAAATCACCAAAACTCTCTCTCTTAGAAAAGCTGATACTTTGTAGTCTATGAGGCCTTTACATTGAATAGAAGTTCACTTATATTTGAGAGGGGAGATAAGAGATTCCTGAGAAGGGAAAGAACTTTGAGTGTCCAGAGGCCTGGGCTAGACTGCTAAACTGTTACTGAGGTTATTTGTTCTTTCTGGGGGACAACTTCCTGGAAGGGACACCATGACATGAAAGTGAATTGGATTTGAGTGAGGAGGGCTATATAACTTCAGTCAAGTTCCTTTCTCTCTTCAGAATTCCGTCTCCCCATTTGGGAAATGATACAATTGGATTAGGTTTCTTTCCTTCCTTCCTTTTTTCCTTCCTTCCTTCCTTTTTTCCTTGCTTTCTTCCTTCCTTCCTTTTTTCTTTCCTTCCTTCCTTCCTTTTTTCTTTCCTTCTTTCCTTCTTTCCTTCCTTCCTTCCTTCTTTCCCTTTTCTTTCTTTCTTTTTCCTACCTTTCCTTCCTTCTTACCTTCCTCCTTTCTTCCCATCCCCCCTTCTTCCTTCCCTCCCTCCCTCTCATCTTTCCTTCCTTTCTTTCTTGCTTTTTTTTTTTGAGGTACTGGGATTAAGTGACATGTATAAGGTCACACGGCTAGTAAGTGTCTGAGGCTGGATTTGAATAGGCAAGGTGATTTCCATTTGACCATGAGCTCCTTGAGAGGAGAACATGTTTCTGCTTGGTTTTTTTTGTCTTTGTATCTTCAAAAGTTGGCACGTAGGTATTTAATAAATGTTTCTGTCCTACTGTTGCTGATTTTGTCCTGTTCTACTATGCTATGCTTCTATGGCTTGGTCATCAGGGGCTTTTGGGGGGGGAGTGGAACTAGAACTGGAAGGATAAGTGAGATTTGGGTGGGATTAATTGAGCAAAAGTATGGAAGCTTGAATAGTTGAACATCATGTGAACAGCTAAATTATGATGAGGAGACCAATTTGACTGGAGCACTGGACTTGGGGGTCAAAAATCCATTAACAATGGGTGCTGCTTAACAGTGAGCCTAACCTTAAGAAACTTCCTTCCTCCTTTTGAGCCCTATTGCAAAATGAGGGGTTGGCACTAGGTGATCTCCCTTTTGAGCTCTGCCCCTCTGAGAATCTCTGAGATTGGGTGGAGCAGGCAAAAGTGCCTGCCTTTAATTCTGTGATCAGTGGGAGGCTTTTGGATAAGCTTGGTCAGGGAGAAGAGCTGAGAAAACATCCGCCCAGTATTATTGTCTATAAGAAAAGATGAGTAGGCTGATTTCAGAAAAGCCTGGAAATACTTACATGAACTGATGCTGAGTAAAGTGAGCAGAACTAGGAAAACACTATGCATAGTAACAGCAAGATTGTATGATGATCAACTGTAATAGACTTGGCTCTTCTCAGCAATACAGTGATTCAAGATACTTCCAAGATTTGTGATGGAAAATGCTATCCACAACAGAGGGAGAACTGTGGAGACCAAATGCAGATCAGAGCATCTTATTTTCTTTTTAAAATTTTTTCATATTTATCCTTTTATTTTATTTTTTTGACCTTTGCAAAAAAATTTTTTTTGGTTCCAAATTTTTCCCCTTCTTCTCCCCACCCTCACCCCTAGATGATAGGTAGTCTAATACATGTTAAATATGTTAAATTATATGACAAATCCTATATATATATATATAGTTATCTTACTGCACAAGAAACATCAGATCTAGAAAGAGAAAGAAAACAACCTAAGAAGGAAAACAAAATGTAAGCAAATATTCACAGAAAATGTTAAAAGCTGTGTTGTGATCCACAGTTCCCACAGGCCTCTCTCTGGATGTATATGACTATCTTCATCGCTGAACAATAGGAACTGGTTTGAGACAATTCTTTGTTGCAGAGAGCCACATCCATCAGAGTTGATCATCATGTAATACTGTTGTTGCCGTGTATAATGATCTCCTGGTTCTGCTCACTTCACTCAGCATCAGTTCATTCAAGTCTCTCCAGGCCTCTCTGAAATCATCCTGCTGGTCATTTCTTACAGAACAATAATATTCCATAACATTCATATACCATAATTTATTCAGCCATTCTCCAATTGTTGGGCATCCATTCAGTTTCCAGTTTCTAGCCTACAAAAAGGGCTGCCACATTTTTGCATATGTGGGTCCCTTTCCTTTTTTTAAGATCAGAGCATCTTATTTTTACCTTTTTGTTTGTTTGCTTTTTCTTTCTTGTGGTTTTTTCCCTTTGGTTCTGATTTTTCTTTCCCAACATGACTAATTTGGAAATATGTTCCAAAAAAAAGAATGTTGAAAACTTTATATGTAACTGGAAAAATAAAATACTATAGAATTAAGACATCAAACAAAAGAAAGAAAAAGAAAAGAAAATGCCCCCTCCTCCGCCTTCTTTGCAAAGTCAGGTTCTAAGGGGAAGCTATGGAGAGGAACATCTTATAAACTGGCAGACAAGGTAGGAGTATTGACTGATTTTTCAGAATGACTTTTTTTTTCACTTTGAAAATCTTTCTCATAAGAGGGAGGGGGAAGAGAGGGATCTCCTTAGAAATGAAGGTGACTTAAAAGCAAAATATATCAATAAAAACCAAATTACAAGCAAACAAAAAAGCAGATTATGAACAATATCTCCCCAGGCTATATTTCTACCCTGCAGCCTAAATCAATGTAGACTTTCCTAATGCTGAAATCTTCTGCTAATTTGGTATTGATTTTTACCTTTGTTCCAACAAGTCGATGGGCTGGCTGTTCCCAGACAGCTGATTCAGAAACAATTCTCACATCCATAACTGGTCATCACCTAGCTGTTAAAATATAGTCAATTTAATTTTTAAAAAATTGCCTTGCAGGTCTCTTAAAGCTGTTCATATAATGTAGATGTCAGGCTTTTCTGTTGTCCATAAGCCCTTAGCGTTGTTAGTTTCTTGATCCCAAATCGTATTTTCCAGCATATATTTTTGCCCTCCTGCTCTATGCCATATTATCAGTGAAGTCACTGAGCAATAAAGTGTGTCATGGTGACAAGATCTTTGGATTTTTTAGTTGGGGGACCTAGATTTGGATCCAGACTGTGCCTCTCCGTTCTTTTGTGACCTTGACACAAATGAGGCAGTTAGGTGGTGAAATGGTTAGAGCCCTGGCCTTGGACTCAGGAAACCCTGAACTGAAATCTAGCCTCAAACCACTTACTAACAATGTGACCCTGCACAAGTTTCTTATACTTCTTTCTGCCTCAGTTTCCTCATCTATAAAATGGGGATAACATTAACACCTACCTCCCAGGGTTTTTGTGAAGATAAAATGAGAAAATATTTGTAAAGAGTTTTGCAAACCCTAAAAAAGCTATATAAATGCTAACTATTGTTACTTATCATTGCTGATCATGGTTTCTCTTTGGGCTTAATTTCATCATCTGTGAAATGAGTTTGGATTAGATGTAATTCCCCCCTCTCTAAATCTATGATCAAAAGCATGTGCTGACTTAAATCTGAAGGTTCTTATAGAGTTCTTCACAGAACTTCTGTACCTCCTCATTCTCTACAGTGGATCTTAGTTCAGAAACATCTGCTTCCTTTTTTGCCTATGTTTATCATGAATACTGCAAGTTGAAATAATAGTAATATAGCATTTCAAGGATTGAATGACCTTCATATATAATACATATTATATTACATAATTATATCATATATATGTATATTACCTCATTTGATCCTCACAGCAACCCTGTAAGTGGTTAGTAGAACTAAGTAATATTAAGTAAGTTAGTAGATGCTAATATTATCCCTATTTTACTAATGAGAAAACTGAGGCAGATAGATGTTAAATAACTTGTCAGGATCACAGAGCCTAGTAAGTATCTGAGATGGGATTTGGTCTCGGGGGTCTTTGATTCCAAGTCCACCATGCTTACCCATTGTAAAAGTGTCCTTTGAAATATTTCTTTTTGCTTTTGAATACATAACAAAATCTAAAAAACTAACTTTTTGATTAGCCTCTCCTAAGAGAATCTGAAAGCCATCTTTTTGTTTAGCTACTCCCACCAGCTTTATGAGAACATCAATAAGGATTTGTAACAAGAACAGCACTTAAGATGAGTTTCATCTCCTTCAGTCATTAGTCCACTTGTTGATTGTTGGAAAGGTCTTAGAATGAGATGAGGAGCAATGAAATCATTGTTTATGAAGTATCTAAAAACTGGGTGATCCCCGGAATCCTCTAAGGGACCACATTGCAAGAGGGAAGGCCATTTGTATTTTTATTTGTATAGAGGGTTGCCATGGCCAAATAATTCATTGCTGATCACCTGGCTACTGGTGACTGCATCTCTCAAGCTTAGCTGGGCTAGTCTTAGACAGCAAACATGATCTGCCACTAGAAATACATGAGGGTATTGGAATATGCTAGACCCTTAAATCTGAAGGATGGCTTATGCCATGCTATGCAGGTAGATCCTTCCAGAATTCAGCATTCTTACACCTTATTCACTACCACTTTTCTCTGTGATCCATGATACCGGCTTTATTTTTTGCTATTCTCCCAACACAGGACACACTCTATCTCCCAACTCCTCTGTTTATTTCCACTGCCTGTTTCCTGTGCCTGGAATTTCCTTCCTTCTCATCTCTGCCTCCTGGCTTTTCTGGATTCTTTCAAATTTCAGATAAAATCCCACCTTCTACAGAAGCCTTTCTCAATCCCCCTTCATATGAATGCTCCCCTTCTGCTAATCATCTTCACTTTATCCTGGATATATCTTGTTTGTATGTAGTTGTTAGTCTCTTCCGTTAGTATAGAAACTTATGGAGGGCAAGTATTATCTTGTGCTTTTTTATATGTCTAACACTTAGCACTGTGCCTGGTATATAGTATTGTTTGGCTATTTCATTTGTGTATTACTTTTCATGATCCCATTTGGGATTTTCTTGGTAAGGATACTGGCGTGGTTTTGCCATTTCCTTCTCCAGATCATTTTACAGATGAGGAAACTGAGGCAAATAGGGTTAAGTGACTTGAGAAGGGTCAAACTGTTAGGGAGTATCTGAGGCTGGATATGAACTCAGGAGGATGAGTCTTCTTGATTCCAGACTTGGCGCTCTATTCACTGCACTCCCTAGCTGCCCATGGTACATAGTGAGTGTTCGATACATTCATGTTGACACACTGATTAGAAGATGTAGACTCTCCTAGAGGCAACTCTTTACAAAGTTGTAAGTTTTTGTAACTCTTAGTGTCACCATCTATGGTTATAATCTTACTAAATCTGAAATTCATTAGTGTTCTCCTATGCAAGCCTTTTATCTCACCTAGAGGGTCTCCCCTTATCCCTCCTTCACTTCTTTATTCTCCGCCATACATTCCAAATCTCAATGGCTTATTTGTGATAGAGTGATTTACATGATAGCTTATTGAGTTTACTGGCAATAAAAATATACCTATTCATATATTTGCTTGGTAATTCTATCCTAGAAATTGCTTACACATTGGATGATAGAATCAGGACCCCAAAAGATCTTATCAACAGGTTAGAATTACAGATCAAAATGAATATGCTAAAATATAAAGAGATAAATATAAAGGCTCTTCTTATGAAGTTGATGTCTTGAAGCCATCTACAAAACGGGAAAGTTGTGACTGACAGTAATTACTCTGATAAAAATATGAAGAAAAAGAATATGGATTTAAAGCTAGAAATGTAAAGCGGTAGCTGATTGGGAAAAATCTTGAACTACCAGAATGTGAAACTTCCTGGGAACCATACTGGAATTTTGAGCAGAGGAGTATTATGACCATATCTATCATTGGATGATGGAATTTAGAGCTGGAAAGGACGCTAGATGTCCTTCAATCTCCTCATTTTACAAATGGGGAAACTGAGGCCCAATAAGAGGCCAAAAAGTCCATTTGCCAAAAGTCACAAGGATAGGAAGTAGCAGGGTTGGGATTTGAACAACTCAGCCTTCTTTCTAATACATCAGATTTGCTTGGGAGTTATTCTTCAGGCCTAGGAAAAACAATTCTGCAGTAGTATGAAAGAGTAGGGAAAGAGGGAAAAGCCAAGTTGAATTGAATTGGAACCTCTCTCACTTGATCTGCTTCTCCCTAGAACAGCTCATTTCCACTTCCTCCCCATCTCTGTGACCCCAACTGTGGGTCTTAAAGGCTGTGTGTGTGTGTGTGTGTGTGTGTGTGTGTGTGTGTGTGTACACTCTAGATGCTGTCTTCCTATGGGATTTTTATCATATTCTGGGTTTTTTTCCCCACCTACCCTCATCCAGCCAAAGATTAAATCCCCTCCCCCTTCCAATCTAAGATGCTTCTCCAGGCATCAGGTGCTATAACCTCGGGGAACGCAGACTAATTATAGCTGAAACTGGGCCAAAGCTTGGCTCATTAGCAGTGCCCTACCCTGGGAACTACCCTTCAGAGGGTCCCTTTAATCTTCTGTAGTTACCTTCCCTTTTCTCTCCCAACAAATAAATACTCTTTGACCCTGGGTTTGAGGGATTGTCCTGGATGTCAGAGACCATTTTTGGCAATTCTTCCCTTTCTCAGAAAATTCGGATCACATTAGTCTTCTTGAATTTAGCTCAGAGCAAAGAATATTGGGGTTTAGAACATAGAGAATATGAGAGGCCTTAGAGGATAGAGAATGTGTGAATTGGATGGGATCATAACTAGAATGTCAGGGTGAGTAGAGTCATGGAATATAAAGTGCTAAGGCTGGAAGGGGATTTTTAGAACATAGAATGTCAGAGAAGGGAGGAATCTCAGTGTGTGATTTAGTATATACAACACACAGTGTTTGGAACTGGGAGGGAAGGTCAGAGTTGGGAAGAATTGTAGAAATGATTATACACAGGGAATCACAGAATCTCCTATTTGGAGACTTCAGACCTTGCTTCTTCAACTTGAACCTGACCAGGAATCCCAGTTTTGTCCATCCCATACTCTTCCTCATTCAGTATTATAGGTGGAGGGAGAACTGAGGCTTAGCAAGTGGAAAGGAATTGCCCAGTCAGTGTGGCAGAGAGAGCCCTGGGAACCTGGTCTCTCAGCTCTCCAGTTAATGCAGTTTCAATACTCCGGCACTGCCTCCCTAATCCCTGCTGGGGCTTAGGGGATCTGTAACTAAAAGGAGGGGCTATTAATGGCTTGAATGTTGCCCTCCTGTACTTCCCCCTCCCCACTTGTAACCCTATTCTTTAGGAGTGAGGAAGGGGGGAGGAACAAGAGAACAATTTCTCCCCTAAATCCATCCCAGAGCAGCACCTGGGGATGGGTGAAAAGCATCTCCCCTCCCCTGTCCAGGCAATTGGCCGTAATCTGGCCCCACCCAAATCCAGAGGACAGGTGCTCAGGCCATGGGGGAGGGAGGATAGTAATGAGCTGTGACATATTGAGGCCAGTGAAGTTGGCAGCCACAAGCCTAGTGGGTTACACTGAAGAAGGAACATAAACCTTGTAGGTCCCATGAGGAGGATGCTCAGGAGTTGGGTGTGATCAGTCTTCTGAGGGAAGGGAGGTATTGCAGAAAACTTGCCCCTACTTGGACATTAAGCTCACTTCCTTTCTCCTTGATGATGCCTTGCCTTCTCTCCGGCCTTGCCACACAGTCTTGGGATCAAAATTGGTACTAAACAGGGGAGAGGGGAGGTGAAAATGGGGATTCAGAGATTGAGGAGGGCCTAATTTCAGTGAACATTTTTAAGATTGGTTATGTGAGAAGCAATGAGAGACAGAAAGTGCTAAATTGTCTAAACCCTTTGGGAGAGTCAAGTTTAGTTCTGAGGCTGTATTTTAGGGAATAGTGATAATGAGTAATAAAACTGGAAGTGTGCCTAGGGATGAGCTATTGGAGTGGAGAGGGGGCAGGAAACCAAACCCGTACAAAATTAGTTAAAACATCCCGGGGGTCTTAACCTTAATTGGAGAATGGGAAGACCATTCTTCAGGTACCCAAAGGATTTTATGTGGAAAAGGGGTCAGATTTTTTCTGTTGGACTTCAGCAGGCAGAAATCAGATCCACAACTGAAAGAGGCCTTAGAGGTTATAGCCTCTAACCCTCTCATTTTAAAGGAGAGGAAATCTCAGATACACAAAACTTAAATAAGTGACATCTAGGGCCACACAGCTAGATAGGCTCTGACAGGATTTGAACTTGTCTTCCTGACTTTTAAGTCCTGTGCAGTAGCTATGTCACTACTCTACCCTGTTGGATTGTAAAGAAGCGATTTCTGCCAGGGCAAGAAAACATTTCCTAATGATCAGTCATCTGGAATTGGAATAAGACCCTTTGGAGGGCAGGGTGGATCTCCCTCTCTGGAGACCTTTTCAGTGGTGGCTGGATAAGCACTTGTCAGGCATGTAGGGGCCTAGAAGATCTTTTTCAACTGTGAAATTCTATGATTCTAGGACTGGATTCCTGCTGTCCATGAAGTTATAATCTAATAAAGCACTTATTGCCTTATTATTGCACATTTGAGGTTAGAAAGATTCCTAGGGGAGAAAGAATCAGGAAAGGCTTCCATGGAAGAGGTGCTATAGAATTGGGTTGATGGGGTTAGTTTATAAAAAAGGTCAGAAGTTAAATCCCTTTTCAGTCTTCTTTGTGGGATGGGGGTGGGATCATCCCAAGAATTTATTCAAGGTATATGTAAAAAAAAAAAAAAGCATTATCTTGAATGGGCTGCGTTCCTCCCTCCTTATCCTGCCCATGATTAACATCTTTCTTGGTCTCACTTTTAATGTAACTGGAGAAGCCTGAGTTGCTGTGACCTGCTTTCGACTCCCCAGTCTCCCTATCTCTCCAGGAAGAGGGTTGTGGCAGGGGGAGGGAAAGCACAGAACCAGGGGTGAGCCTGGGCTAGTCCCGGCTGGGGGCCCAGGTTCAGCCTGTGGCCCTGTGAGGATGGGGTGTTGGGGATCCTAGCAGAGACAGGGGTAGTGCACCCCACTGAGCTGCCAGTCTGGACCGTTCTCTGAGCACTGGGTGCTAAGTTACACACTGGTCTAGCCAGCTTTTAGCACCTGGCCCAGACTTAATGGGGGTGCTGTCCACCTTTCAGTGCTGAAGGACTCTGCATCTATCCTGCCTCTGCTTCCCTCAGGTGCCTTGTATCTCCCCTCCATCCCACCTAGTCCTGCCTGGCCTTCGAGGGGGTGAAGCTCAGGACAGAGCCAGGAACACACAGCAAGAGCCTCCTCTGGGCTCCTGAGGCTCTGTATGCCTGAACAGGGGTCAGCTCTGAGCCTCCATTACTGCCATTTTCACCATCTTTGGCTCCCGGTAAGTGTTCAGGATCAGTTTTGTCCAGGATCCCTGACCTGGGAGGGCTGGAAAGGATCTGCATTAGGGGGTCCTCTGAGAGCAGGGCAGAATAATACCTTGGCTCCCTAGACTCCCCTCTCACTGGAGACTAATGTGCTGTTAGGGCTGATTATTCAGGCAGCCATCCTGTGCTCAGAGTAATATTGAATGCATCAGACACAGGACTTGAACCTGGGTCTTCTTGAGTCTGAACTCAGCTTTCTAACCATTATGTCACCCAGTCTTTCTGGAATATTAATATGCCAATAATAACATTTCCCATTTCCTTAGTGTTTTATGGTTTGCAAAATGCTTTTTTTGGCACAAGGCTTTTTTTGGCACTTTTATAAGTGAGTAAACTGAGGCACAGAAAAGTGACTTGCTTAGGATCACAGAAATAGGATGTGAAGTTAATCATATCTCCTAACTTCAAGTTCAGAGCTCTTACTTATATACTACAGGGCTTCACTACAAGATAGGGACATTTTCCAATCCAATTCAGTTCAATTCAGTTTTATTTAATATATAAGACACTGCCCGAAGCTCTGGGGTTGCAAAGACAAGGCCAAATCAAAAAATGTCCTTCCCCAAGGAGTTTACATTCTACCTTTTGAGCTGGAAGGGACTTCAGAGCTCTCCTAATCTAACCTGGGGATCCTGACTCCAAAGCCAGACCACTGTTCTCAATTCTTCCATACTTTTGCATTTGACTCCCTGAGCTATGTGTCTTCTGTCACTTTCTTTCTTCTTCCTTCTTGACTTTTCCAACAAGATGCCTATATATTTTTCCTCCCTGTTTTTCTCCCCTCCTCTCCAGGGATTGACACCTATCCTTCTCAACCTTAGAAATCGAACTGATTAAATCTTGTATCTAACTCATCCACTTCTTCCCCCCCTTACACTTAGCAAAGCCTTTTCAATTCCCTTCTTGATGGACTGTTTCTTTATCTTTGATTTTCTCACCTTCTCCCACACCTCCCCAAGTCTAATATCAGCAGCCTCAGAAAGAACAATGCAGAAGGCAGTCATTGTATAAGGGAGAGAGAATCAGAAGAGCAAGCCTTGACTTTGCCAGTTATTAGCTGTGTGACCTTGAACAAAGGTCTTTCCTACTCTGGGTCTCAATGCCTTTATTGTTCATAAAGTTTATAATAATACTAAATATTGCTTAATTCACAGGGCTTTTGTCCAGAAAGAATGGATGAATGAATGAAGTTATTAAGCACTTACTTTGTACAAAGCATACCACAGGGTTATACATTTAAATTTTTTTGGGAAAAGCCTCAGAGATCATTTGGCCCAACCCTCATTTTTCAGATGTGGAAGCTGAGTCCCAGAGAGCTTGAGTCATTTGCCAAGGTGACTACTAACAGCCAAAGTAGTAGAATCAGGATTTGAACTGAGGTCCCCTGACTTCATAATGATGTGATTACAATCATGTCAATATCTACTTCTCCCACTGCACCATACTGCCTCTTTGTGAACTCTAAAATGACTTATTATTATCATCCTCATCTTATTTAAGTTTTTGTTATTTGAGCAAAACAGAGATGGAACAACTTGGATTATTTCAGCATTTACAGGCTGTCTTGTCTCATCATCAACAAAGGATGGATTTAGAAATGGAAGAGATCATGATTAGACCAGCCCCCTTATTTTATAAGTGACAAAACTGAGATCCAGAGAGGAACTGTCTCATTTAAATGAAATTTAAATTAATTTATTTAAATTAAAATTAACTTAAAATGTTCATGTGGGTAGTAAGTAGCAGAATTAGGCAGAACTATTGATTTCTAAATTCTAGTTCTGTACTCTTCCTAGGATGTCACTCTAAGTCATTTCACCCCTCTCCCTCAGTTTCTTCATCTGTAAAATGGGGATTACAATAGCACCTACCTCAAAGGGTTATTGTGAGACAAGAGTTCTATAAACAGGAGTTACTATTTTGGAAGGGGTATAGGGGAGATGATACTTTCTTTTTAAAACTCTATTCTCTTTGACAGGCAGTGCAGTTGCTTGGTTGTCCTAGAACTTTTGGCTAAGGGCCAATACCCCCAGAGGAATTTGTAGACTGGAGATTTTACTGGGGCCAATGTGGTTGTTCAACTTCTTATGAGACAAGGGGCCTGAGCCTGCAAATCCCACTAACTGGGAAACATGACTCTTGCCTGTGCTCCCAATGGGGCTGGATGGGACCTGATCTGGCCTGGGGCTGCACCTCTGGGGCCTTTTCTAGGCCATGGGAGTCAAATAACAGCCTCCTCTGTGTGTTTGGGAAATGGGGAGACTGTGCCTCTTCCCAGCCCCCTAGCCAGTCTGCTTGGGGAAGAAAGGGAGGATCAAAGATTCATAGGATTTAGAGCCAGAAGGCACCTTTGAGGTTACCAAGTCCAAGTCCCTCATTTAACAGATGGGGAAATTGAGGCAGACAGGGGTTAAAGGACTTGTCCAGGAACACAGAGCCTAGTAAGTGTCTGAGGTGGAATTTGAACCTAGGGCTTCTTGATGCCAAGTCCAGTGTTCTATCAGCTATACTGATCTACATTTTTCTTTAATTTTTCCATTTTATATGGGAGGCCCAGAGGAATGAAAGTCACTTCCTCAAAAAGGAGCTGGGCTAAGTTTTGAACCTTTGAATCTGCCACACAAGGAGGAGATAATCACTGTATTACTCCTCTGGCTCCTTGAGAAATCCTACATAATTGATAATGGCCCCTAGAAATTATGGAGATAATGGGCAACTTTCTTCCTCCCTCCCTCCCTCCTTTTCTTCCTCCTTCTCTTTGTCTTTCCCTCTCCTCCTCCCTTCATTGTTTCCTTCCTTCCTTCCTTTCTTCTCCCTCCCTCCTTTTCTTCCACTCTCTCTTCCTCCCTCCCTTTTTTCTTTCCCTCCTTTCTTTCTTTTAAGTTGTGTTGATGCATTTTGTGCTGATGTATATATTGCTATCATTTTCCCATGCCCCCTTCCCAAAGAACAATCCTTTATGACGAAGGCATAGTTAAAAACAAAACTGACAGGCATATTTACCATGTCTGACAACCTTAATATCATGATTCTTTGACTAATTTCCCCTTTAACGCTGCTTTGTATGACATAGTTGCCACTATGTCTGGATTTGAAGACAGAAGACCTGAGCTTGAAGTCGGCTCTACAATTACTTCTTGTATAATCTTCGACAAGTTTCCTTCACTTTAGTTTGTCCATCTATACATTGTCTTTACAAATTTATGAACCATGACCTTGGGCAAGGTCACTTCAGATGGTCAGTCTCAATTTCCCCCCTGGAAGCTGGAGGTTGAACTACTGAGGTTCCTTCCATCTCTAGAGCTAGTCAGTTGATGAACATTTGTTAAGTGCCTAGTGTGTGCCAAGGACTGAGTTAAGTGCTAGGGATACAGGGATTCTTATCCACAAGGAGCATACGGTCTAATCTATTATGGTCTCTCCATAATAACAATTATGGAGAGACCATAAGCAAACAATTATATACGAACAAGTTAGATACACAGCATAGAGATGAAATAATTTAAAAAGGGAAGGCACTAGAATGATGGAGGGGTTGGGAAAATGTTCTTATAAAATATGGAACTTTGATTTGTAATTGAAGGAAGCCAGGAAGACCAAGAGGGAGAGATAAAGGAGAACTTTCCAGGCATAGGAGATAGTTAGGGAAAATACCTGGACCCAAGAGATAGGGCATCTTGTTTGTGGAACAGCCAATGTCATTGTATGGAAGAATATAAGTCATAGAATGTGACTGGAAAAACAGAGGACGATGCTCATGAAGGGCTTTGAATGCCAAAAAGCATTTTGTATTTGTTTCTGGAGTGAGAGTGAGTCATTGGAATAAGGGGTGATGTAGTTACACTTGGGTTTTAGAAAATCATTTCCTTTGGTGGCTGAATGGATTGGAATAAAAAGTAACTTGGATAGGCAGACTCAATAGCAGGATATTGCCATGATCGAGGCATGAAGTGATGAGATCTCAGTTTGTTCATCTTTAAAATAAGGGGTTGGACTTGATGGTCTTTAAGCTCCCTTCAAGGACTAGTGACCTGGTCCTAGAGCAAAGGTTTTTTTTAGTAATTGGGGCAGAGAGTAGCATCAGGGAAGGCTTCCTGGAGGAGGACCTCATATCTAGACTTTAAAGGAAGGCAAGTTTTCTTCAGGGAAAGGTGGAAGTCCAGGCACAGGGAACTGAATAAAGACAATGTGAAAGAATTGTGACAGTGTGGGATATATGTGGGAAGGATAAGGAGAGACAGCATGATTCAATGGTGAAAGCATGTTGAAGTTGTATTCAAAGGATATAAGTCCACATCCAAGGTTTGAGACACCTTAACATCCAGTTTATTCATCTGTGAGCCAATTGGACTAGAACAGTTCTGTCAGATAAATAGGAATGGTTCCCTGGGGGTTGATTATCAACTTAGAAAACCACAAATTAGTTTTATTTATGTTATATTATATTTTTATCTATTGTTTTAATCTGGTTCAGACTACAAAGCTTTCAACCCACCTCCAGGTTGTTTGACACCTTCTAAGGTCTCAGCTAACTCAAAATCTGGGATTCTAGGATCATTTGAATGGTTGATAAAAGGAGAGGTACTAGATGAGGCAGGAAAGGTAGGCTGGTAAAAAATTTGGGAGAATCTTGCTTCTAGGAAATATGAAGAATAGGGGAAAGTAAACTGTTTTTGTGGTGACCCCTCTTATCCATACTCTACCTCTCCTTTGCCTCTAGCATTCTAATTGTGTTCCCCAGTATCAGGAGGAGCTGGCTGTTGATGTGAGGACTACACTGCTGAAAAGTAAACAATGATCTAGAGAATATATAAGAGGACAAATGGTTTTCAGGGAGAATTAAATGTCCCTTAAGAGAAAAGGAAGAAGGCCTCCATAATTTTTTTTAACAAAAGAAAATAGTAGAGGGAGAGGGAGGAAAAGGAAAAGGCAACCAGAAATTCTGATGTATTTTAAGAGGTCGAAGGATGGAAGAATGTTATTTAAGCCTAATGAGGAAAGGAAGGGAAAAAGAAACATAATTGGCTTCTGAGAACTCAGGAGCTGTAAGACCTCCCTTTGTTGGTGCACAGTCACAGCTAATCCAGTGGAGTTAGAAGAAATGGTAGTGGTGGGTGGTGGCCACCTACTGAGAGATACTGAGGCAGCCATTTGCTGACCTGACTCAAACAGTAGAGATCCACTGAGATCCCCAAGTCTTCTTGGGGTTTCTGTCTTGGACTTGACAGGGAAGTCTAATGATTCACATGGACACGGATAATAATCCTAAAGAATCTTGGAAGCTTTGCTAAGAAGGAAGAAATCTTAGGCAAGAAACTGAGATCGTCTTAGAAGGGAGAGATGATATTTTCATCAGACCACAAAGATTCCTCAGAAGAGAAGGACAGATTTGGGAAGAGGAGTCTGAGAAACGAACCTGGATTTCCAGAGCAGAGGCACATGGCCAGCAGCACTTAGGGAAGATTTAACTAAATAAATCAAAACATGAGAGATCATAGATAACGTTACATTTTAAAATTAAGTTAATCCCTGCATCCACCTGGATCCTTGTGGATAGATTAGTGGCTCTTGTTTCTATTTGGATTTGACATCACTCACCTAGATCCCAACTTTAAATAAAAGAATGATATGGGGCAGCTAGGGGGTGCAGTAGTTAGAGCCCAGAAGGATCCGAGTTCAAATGTGGCTTCAGACCCTGATTGTGTGACCCTGGACAGGTCACTTAACACACACAATACATGTATACACACATACATGAACACACACATACATGTACAAGTAGATGGTACAGTATATATGTGTGTATATAAACGTGGGAATATGTATATGTACATGTGCATACTTGTGCACATATTATACACAGAGACATACACACCCACAGATACAGCACACGCATGTACACACAAGCACATATAACATGTGTACATGCATGTTTGCACATATGGTGATGTACACAATTACACAACATGCATACATCTTATACACACATTTATGTATGTGCATGTGTTTGTATATGTCCATACTTTCACCCAGAGACATATATACGTATACATGCACATGCCTTTATTATAATACACAATGTAATATATGTACACGTGTCCACATATACATGTATGTGTAACCATGCACATTCATGCAACAATGCCATGCATGTGTGTATATGTATTGTGTACATATCTATATATTTATCCATCCACACTCACATATGAATAATGGGCTCTTAGCCAAGGCAAGGGAACATCTAATAAGAGCTGACAAAGGACCTGTTTGCTTTTCAGTCTTAACATATGTAATCCAAACTGAAAAGGAAGGGAGGGAACTTCCTCCATCTTTCCATCAAGTAGATAGAAAGTTATCTCTAGAGTAGAAAGGAGAATTGCTGTAGACATCCCTAGGAGAAGCAATAATCAAGGAGAGGAGCCAGTGATCCAGTCCCCTCCATAGCCTTGGATTTCTGTACACAAATATACAAAGAGTGAACAATAAATAAGATGAAGCAGAGCCTGATGCAGAGGTGAGTCGACCTTTGAGCTGTCACCCAGATTCGGTGCAATAGGATTCACACCAGGAGCCTGAATCTAGGACAGAAGGTCTGAACCAGTTTTTGTGGTGACCCCACTTAGCCATACTCTACCTTTCCTTTGCCTCTAGCATTCTAATTGTGTTCCCCAGTATCAGGAGGAGCTGGCTGTTGATGCGAGGACTACAGGGAGATCTTTTTAAGGAGAGAGATTGGGCGTATTGATCATTGCCCGTAGCTGCTGCATCCTAACCTGTGGCTCGACTGCTCTGCCTTCCTCAGGAGCATTCCCAACTAGAGACTCAGCACACTCACGGGCCAAGGAAGAGGGGACAAAGAAGGACATTTGTGTCTCCTGCCCCAGCCTGGGCTTTCCTCATTTTATCGGACACAGGCAGCAACAGCGTCCATGGCAAAGGTGTGACGTGTGCTCAGTTCAGTTTGATCCTTTAGCCCCATCCCACCATCTTGGACAGCTTTGTACCCATTAAGAACCCTGCCAGCAGTGACATAAATTAGCCTTGGGGACTTTCCTTAACTGATATCACCCCCAGGGAATCCAAGAACCTACAGAGAATTCAAGCCCCAACTGGTGTCTAACCTGGGTCTTCCTTCTGTCTGCTGATTACCTTACACTCTCTCCCCAACCATCCCTATAAGGCTTAGATGGAGTGCTAGGGGCAGGACAACAGAAGGGACAGCAGGGAGACAAAAGCAGTTAATGCTTGTCTAGTGCTTTAGGGCTTGTGAAGTCCTCACAGTCTTGAGAAGCAGGGATTAGGGCTGTCATTATCCTCATTTTATAGATGAGTTTGGGGAACTTAAATCACTTTCCTGTCCATGTCATAAAGCTTCTATCAGAGGCAGGTTGTAAATCCAGATCTGTCCCGACTCCAGGTCCCAATGTTCTTCCTATAATACCAAATGGTCTTGAATACATTCACACACATGCATGTAAACATGTATGTATGTATATGGACATATACACATATTCTATGTAATCCTAGTACCATAGAATGTCTGAGCTTGTCATTCATCAACATTTAGTTCCTTTTGTGTGGCAAGCCCACTGCTGGGCACAGAACACAGAATGTCAGAGATGGTCCTAGAACCATAGAATGTCTGAGTTTTATCCATTCAGTGATATTTATTAAGTTCCTACTGTGTAGAAAGCCCAATGCTAGACACAGAACACAGAATGTCAGAGTTTTATTCATTTATCAATTTTTATTAAAATCCTTTGGTGTGGAAAGCCCAGTGCTAGGCACAGAACATAGAATGTCAGAAGTGGTATAGAACCATAGAATGTCTGAATTTGTTATTCATCAACATGTATTAAGTTCCTTTTGTATGGAAAGCCCAATGCTAGGTACAGAACATAGAATTTTACAGGTGGTCCTAGAACCATAGAATGTCTAAGTTTTATTCATTCGGTGATATTTATTAAGTTCCTACTGTGTGGAAAGCCCAATGCTAGACACAGAACATAGAATGTCAGAGGTGGAAGTGACCTGATATTGACCATAGAGTACCAAAGTTGCACAGAACTATGGGATATGGAATAAGGAACACAGAGTAGCAGAGCAAGAAGGAAATTTATTCATTTCTTCATTAATTTGGCAAACACTTATTAAGCACTTGCTGGGTGCCCAGCACCATGCCAGTTACAAGAAATACAGAGACAAAAATGAAACAGTCTGCCCTTATTTTAGTAAACTATAACTGGAGGGAACTTTAGAATATGGGAAGGTATGGATGTCAGAACAGAACAGTCAGAAGGCTGGAGGCAGAGCTTCTAGGGAGAAAGGGGCTCACCAGTGGTCACCCAGCAACCTGGGAGTGGAGGTAGTGGCTGTAGGTCTCTCTGCATGGATCAGGGAGGTGGAGGAGTTCCCACAGATGAAGGATGCCATTTCCCAGTCAAGCACAAATGTCATCATTCACCTTGTCTCCTGCTATAATTACTGGTTGGAGTCTGACTTCCATCCAAAACAGTAATTGGCGCCTGAGCTGGTGTCAGATCTGCAGGCGGAAGATGAGTAACATTTATCAACAAGCACATGCAGCATCTGGGAGTCAGATCAGCCACACTGCATCTACTGCCTGACAAGGCTGCCCACCTCTGCCGCTGCCGCCCCCCACCCTTCCTGGCCCTCGGAAGCAAGAACAGTGTAAAGTTCTGACTATGTAGCCCTGAATTCAAGACAAGCTCTGCGAACTTCTGTCTCCTCTCCCTATCTCAGATTTATTTTGAGGATCAAATGTTGTGGTTTTGTTGTTCAATTATTTTGGATTGACTCTTCATGACCCCATTTGGGATTTTCTAGGCAAAGAGACTAAAGAAATTCACCATTTTCTTCTCCAGCTCATTTTACACATGAGGAAACGCAGGCAAACAGAGTGAAATGACTTGCCCAGGGCTGAAAAGCTAGGAAGTGTGTAAGGCTGGATTTGCATGAAGGAAGATGAGTCTTCCTGACTCCAGATCCAGCACTCTATCCATTGTACCACCTAGCTACTCCTCAAATGTCATAGCACAGGTAATATGCTTTATATGAGCTATATACATGCTAGCTATTGCTCTTGTTGGGATTATTGTTGAGACCTTGGACAAATTACTCTCAGAGCATTTCTTTCTGATTCTGTGAAATGAAGGTGTTAAGACTTGGGGATTTCTTAAGGTTCCTTCCCACCAAAATTCTATGAATTATGAACAAGGAACCATGTTCACGTGCTTTGCAGAGCAGTAACAAAGAATTCCCTCCTCCTCCTAGCCCATGCAGTAATTAGGGCTCATGAGGGGCAGAACATCGAGGAGATTCTGAATCACTTGTTCTGTGGTCCCTGTGTGCCCACCTGTGACCCCCATGGGCCTCCCCAGATCTTCAGTGCAACCCCCTGGCAAAGGAGCCTTGGGATGGGGAGAAATCGTCTCTCTCTTCTGGCTCTATTTCAACTGTGCTCAGAGCCCTGAGTCTGCTGTGACAACTGAAAGTTGCCATGGTAACATGGGCAGAGAGGGAATTGGTCCCTGCTCTCTCCTCCCACCCCCATCCACTCCAACCAGTCACTCGCACATCTTGATCACATCCTTGGGGCTGTCAGATGTCTTCTTCAGGATGAGCTTTGCCCCTGCCCCGCTCCGTTTATTTTCTCCAAACCTCTGAGGCTTCCTATAGCTTCTAGATGGGGATGTTTTGGAATCTAATATATCCTGCAAGTATCAGACTGTTACAGAGAAGAGATAATAGACTTTTTCTGCTTGATCCTAGAGGGCAGACCTGAGAAAAGGAGGAGGAAATGTGCTTGTTGTTGAATCATTTCAGTCATGTACAAACTCTTTGTGACCCTGTCTGGGGTTTTCTTGGCAGAGGCACTGGAGTGCTTCACCATTTCCTTTTCCAGTTCATTTTATATAGTTGAAGAAACTGAGGGAAACAGGGTTGAGGGACTTGCCCAGAGTCACACACCTTGTAGGTGTCCGAGACCCAGATTTGAATTCAGGTCTTCCTGACTCCAAGGCTGGTGCTCTATCCACAGAGCCAGCTAGCTGTCCCTGTGACACCTAGGCTAGGGAGGTAAGTTAGACAGAACTTTTTAGTAATAACAGCACACATTTCTCTGTCTCTCTCTCTCTCTCCTCTCTCTCTCTCTCTCTCACTCTTTTTTCCTCCCTCACTCCTCCTTTTCCCTCTCCCTCTCCCTCCCTCTCTCCTTCTGTCTGTCTGTCTCTATTGCCGTCTCAGTTTCTCTGTCTTTGTCTGTCTGTCTCCCTCCTTCCCTTATTTTCATGAGCTTAGTACTGTAAATTTGATGATCTCTCATTTACAGAAACTGAGGTTCAAAGAGGCTAATTGATTTTTCTAAAGTCCTAATGTATTTTCTTAGAACTGATACAAATCAGTTCAAGCTGTTCTGTGATGGAACAGATTACTTTTTTGTGCTTTTTTTGAGACAATTGGGGTTAAGTGACTTGCCCAGGGTCACACAGCTAGTGAATGTTAAGTGTCTGAGATCAGATTTAAACTCAGGTCCTCCTGACTTCAGGGCTGGTGCTCTATCCACTGCGCCACCTAGCTGCCCCCAGATTACTTTCAAGGGCAAAGAATGGATTTGTCTCCTTCAAGTTCCCCCAAGTGGATGTTGGGGTTTAGGGCTGAATGGGAAACTGTGGGGCTGAGGCTTATAACAGAGAAGACTGGGTTAAAGATTTTAGGAAGCGAAAATCCTAGAATGGGAAACCAAGTCAGAAGCCATTTCGCTAGACCTCTATGACATAGAATCTCAGAATCACCCCAAGGGATCCCCTCTTCCAGCCTGTGTTAGGTTTTTTTCTTTATGACCTCCCCAGCATAGCCAACTTTAAAGACCGCTGGTCAGGGGAAGCTTCCCCTTCTTGAATCAGTGCATATTACCTTTGGACAGCTTTCATTCAAGAAGGTTTTTCTTTATCTGGAGCTGAAATCGGCCTCTCTGCAGTATCTCCCTGTTCCCCCTCAGTTGATCTCTGAGGCAGTCAGACCAAGCCCCTCTTCGAAGATGATGGATCCATCTTACAAAGCAGGCAGTGAGACTAGCCCTGGGAGGTCCTGATCTTTAGGAAATGGGTGAGACTTTGGATAGCCACTCACAGCTCAAGATTAAGGTTTCCCAGGCCGGATGAGAAAGTCTTTTCCTGTCTATCCATGAGTCAGTCATAATAGTGATGGAAATGGTCCCTTGGGGATTGACAAGATCTTTGGTTTTATACTGTATGCTAGTCTGTCAAACTGATTTTTGCATGGGTAAACACAATTGCCTTTGGTAAAAACACTCTCAATGCCTCATCCTGTCTCAATCTGGGTGGGATCATAGGTTTAGATCTGGAAGAGGTCTGAGATGCCATCTAGTCTAAACCGTTCATTATACAGATAAGGAAACTGAGTCCAAGAAACTGAGAATGACTTACTCATAGCTTAGCACAGGGACTGGCACACAGTTGGTACTTAATAAGTGCTTGTCGATTGCCCATAGTCCTATGGGTAAGAAGGGGGGCAGAGTTGAGATCCTGACTCTAAATTCAGTGTTCTTTCTCTACTATACTACACTGCTTTCCAAAAGGATCTGGGCTCTTTGAAGGCTTTGCCAGGAGAGCAAAAGTTTGGGGAATTGTGGGGCCACTTCTGGTGCCCTGTAGCTTTGGCATTGAAGTCTGGGGCCGTAGAGAAGGACTAGCAGGAAAAAAGCCATCAAAAAGCATTAATAAAATCCTCTTATGTGTCAAGCACTGGGCTTAGCATTGGAGTCTTGGAAGATAAAGTTGAAACAATCCCTGCCCTCCATAAGGTTCCAGTCTAGGATGTGAGGCAGATAGCTGAGGAGCTTGCTTGGGGAGAAGTGAATCCAGACCAGAGCAGGGAACTGTTGCTCGGCCATAAATATTCCATGCTGTGGGATGTGAAACCGAACCCTTGCAACAAGAAGCTGTTCTTCCAGTCGTGTGGACAGATACAATCTGAGCGGGATTCAGAGAGAAAACCTTGGATGAGATTTATAGTGACAGATGCCCATGTGGGTGCTCACACAATCCATGGGCAGCCTCAAGAACGTGCCACCTGCATCCCCAGCCCCACATCCACTTTCTCAGAATGTTCCCCGGCTTGGTTTGGTGTGACTTGCTTAGAGGAAGCCTGGGTACAGTAAAAACAGCCACAGATTGAGCATTTTCCATTGATCCGCTGCCTCCAGTTTAAAATGAGTGAGGTGATCTCAGTGGATTTATCCCCAGTTGGGTCATCGTTCCGAGGCTGCTTCCAACTTTGTTCTATACCCTATGTTCTAGGGTCCTCATCCCTCTGCATTCTATGTTCTCTATGTTCTAGGGTCCTCATCCCTCTGCATTCTATGTTCTCTACGTCCTAGGGTCCTCATCCCTTTGCATTCTATGTTCTCTATGTTCTAGGGTCCTCATCTCTCTGCATTCTATGTTCTCTATGTTCTAGGGTCCTCATCTCTCTGCATTCTATGTTCTCTATGTTTTAGGGTCCTCATTTCTCTGCATTCTATGTTCTCTATGTTCTAGGGTCCTCATCCCTCTGCATTCTATGTTCTCTATGTTTTAGGGTCCTCATCTCTCTGCATTCTATGTTCTAGGGTTTCTTTCTGCTCTAGTAGTCAGTTCTAAGATCCCTTCTGGAGCTGCAGTTCTGATAGACCTTACTGGCCTGAAAAGCATTTCTTGGTTCTCTCCTATTTCAGGTAGTGAATTTCTCTTCAGAACCTCAGTTTATTTTTCTGTCAAAGGAAATCTTCCCAAGCTACTTCCTTGCCTCCTTGTTAGTGTTGCTGTGAGGATGAAATAAAACTAAGTACCTACTGTGTGCCATGCACATGCTAGGCACTGGGGGCTCAGAGACAAAAATGAAATAATCACTTGCTGAAGGGGCTAACATTCTAGTGAGGAAGACAACGTGTAAATATATGTCTGTACAATACAGTACAAAACAAAAGGTACATGGTGATGCTTGAGTTGAACTTTGAAGGATTCTAAGAGAAACACATGGTGTTTTGATGCTTTGAGGATGCCCAAAGGCGTGAAGATAGGAGAAGTATTTGATGAGGAACAGGAATTAGGCCAGTTAGGTTGGAGTATAATGTATGTGATGGGAGTACTGAATAAGAGGGCTGAAAAGGTTGTGAAGGATTTTAAATGTCAAGCAGAGAAATTTTAATTTGATCCTACTGGTAAGAGGGAGCCATTGGAGTTTCTTGAGCAGAATTGGGCTTTAGGAATATTACTTTGGCAGTGATAAATTAGAAAGGGTGGCATTTGAGATGGGGAGACCAGTTTTGTTAAAAGACAAATTGAAGGATAGATTGGAGAGGAGAACAATTTGGAAAAGGAAATATATATATATTTTTCATTTTGATAATCCTTATACTTATTTTTTATTGTTGCCACCTTTTTTGTGGTCATCTGGTCAGAGAGCTGGGAAGATGACCTGGGCCTTAATCTGCCAGTTGTTCTTAGTGGTGAAGGGAGAGGGAGGGGTGCTTTTAGCAGAATAACAAACCCAATGCTCTCAAGCCTTTCCTGGATGGAGAGAGCTTTCTGAAGGGCTTTGCCTCTTAGGCAGCTGTTGGCTTTAAGGATGGAAAGCTTATAGCCTTTTTGAACTTTAATTTCTCCATCTTTAAAAAGGGGAGGTCTACTTTAGAGATCAGAGTCCAGACTATAGAGATCATAGGTTTAGAGTTGTAGCAACATTAGCTAGAGATCACCCAGCTAATCTTTTCATTTTACAGATGAGGAAACTGAGGATCCAGAGAAATAAAGTAATTTGCCCCAAATCCAAAGGTACTAAAGGGCAGACATTTTCTCCCACTCCTTGGGGGCTCAGTCATTGTGTGTTCTGAGTGAGATTTTTGTCCCTCAGATATCTTGTGTCTTTCTTCTGGCTAACATATGAAGAAGGAGCCTGGGGCTGGGCCATTGGCAGATTGGGTCTACACTAACTGTCCTTATGAGATCATGTCAGTCCATTGCTCGGTCAATCACTGAGGCATTACACACAGACTACATTGGCAGTTAGTTGGCATGATGGAACAAGTGCTGTACTTGGAGTCTTGAATCCTGTTTCAGTATTTGCCAGCTATGTGGGCATGTCACATATATTTCTGTCTGCCTCAGTTTCCTCATCTGCAAAACGGGGATAATAATAGCCCCTATCTCCCAAGATTGTTGTGAAGATCAAATGAAATATCTGTAAAGTGCTTTGCAAACCTTAAAGCACCTCTGTAAATGCTAGCGATAATAGTATTTTTATATTATGGACTAGGTATTATACTATAAATTCAAAATTAAGACAATTTGCTTTCAAGGAACTCACATTCTAGAGACAGGACAGTCTTGTAGTTGGACTGCCTCATCTTGCAGAATAGGAAACTGAGGCTCAGAGGGAAGGGACTTTACACCCAGATAGTGTGGGGTATGACCCTGGGCCCTTACCCCAGTTCACCAATGGTGGGTTAACAAGTCAGTGAATCTGGGAGCTTTCAGGGGAAGCCCAGGAGCTGGGCTGGGCTGGCGCTGGATGGAGCTGTGCCCTGGAGACGCTCGTGTCTTCACGGACTAGACCCCAGACTGCCAGTTAGGGGCTTAGCCAGTCTAAGTGAGGAAACACAGTGGAGGAAGAACTGGGGCTTGCCCAAAGGTAAATGGGGAATTGGTGTCCGAAGTGTGGAACGGGTCCCTGGACTCCCAGCCTGATGAGCTTTCACCCGGAGCCCATATTCGGCCCCCTCCCCAATTGTAGAGTTTGAGGAGGGAGCCCCACGGGACTGGGCTCCCATCCCGGACCTTCCCCCCCATCCAGACCAACTGCACCTGTTAGGGTTGGGATCTGGAAGGGCGGTGGCGCAATGCTGCCACCTGGTGGCTGCAAGGAGAAAGGCAGGGCGGAACCCCGCCCAGTGCCCAGGGGCTCATCCCTCAGCCCCTTCCCAACTCCACAGCCCCGAGGTTCCTAGCCATTATTCCCTGCCCCTCCCCCACATATTAAAATCTGAATGTATAAAAACAGGCGAGAAGCGCTGTGGAACAGAACTCCTGGGTCGGAGTCAGGAAGAATCTGGTTCAAATCCCACCTGTGACTCCTACCGGTTGTGCCATCCTGGGCAATCTTGCTGGGACTCAAGCAGCCTGTGAGATCCCCGACAGCTGCATCTGCCTGGCGGGAGGTGGTTTCCTAGATTGATGACATCACAGAGCTAGATTCTCCCCCCCCCCCAAGATCCTACTGTGTAAATCACATTTAAGATTAATTTGAAAAGAAAAAGAGACATTTCCTTGTTGCCATTAAAGAGAATTTTGGAAGGCAAGATGGGACTTGGGATCAGCTCCCCCTTTCACTTTTATCTAGGTCCCCTGGGGCATGGGATGGTTACTCCGCCTTTGGGGATTAGGGAAAAGAACACACGGATTTTAGAGGGTCCCTAAGACCCAGTGGCTGTCTCTATTCCCAGTCTGTTGCCGGCTAGTCCACTTCCCCATTCTTTTTCCCACGGGGAGGGAGCAAATGACCATAGCCCGAAGGCAAGGAGTGTTATCTGCCTATCTTACCTGGACTTCCTTCCCCCGAGCCCCTAGTATAACCCGGTGTAACCCACTGGAGCCCAGCCTTCTAATCTGGTGAGCTCCTGAGGGCCATCTCTTGTTCATCTTTGCATCTCCCCAAGCACCTGGTCCCAGGAGCTTTACAAAGTGGGACTTTATTGACTGATCCGGTCTGCCCTGGGCCTTGTCCTGGGCACACCTTGCCCTGCCTGGGTTGCCATGAGAACCTTCAGCCAGAGGGATTAATTACTATCTCGTTCCCATGGAGACCAAAGCCTCCTTGGTGCCATGTGACAATGCTGCTATGGGCTGGGGGCGCCTCCTGGGGGGGGAGGTACTGGGGCAATGGCGGCTCTGGGCGCCATGATGGGGAGTCTAGCTGCCCCCATGCTGGCCTCCACTGGTTGATCTACAGAACCTAAGTGACATAGGACTTTGGGTCCTGGGTCTCTCCATCTCAAGGGATGGCTGTCCTGTAGTCAGAGTCCCGTACCTTCCTTGGGGCTGCCCGCAGGGCCCGCTGAGGCAGGGAAGCCGCGCAGGCCCTCACCCCGTGTCCCTGGCTGTCTCTGGTTTTGCATGGGTATATAAATGAGGGTCTTGTTCCCAGGAGGCGCTCCTGTGCTGTGGCGGCCACCCATCTCCAGGGCCAATGGGAGCTCAGAGTTCAAAGCAGCACAGGAAACCGGGGCCCCTCAAACGGGGCCACCGGAGAGATGGGTAAGCATTGAACAGCCCACACCTCCCCCTTCCCCCTTCCCTCTGGGGTGTGAACGGCCCCTGACTCCAGAGGTTCCCCACTCAGGACCCAAAGCTCCCAAGTTCTGAATCCCCATGGATCTTCAGAGCCCAGAATCTCCCAATACCATTATATTCCATCAGCTTCAGGGTTGTAGAACCCCCTCTGCACCCTCTGGGCCTGAACCTTCATGATTTTCCAGATTCTGTTGTTCTATTTCCCTAAAACTTTCTCTCTAATTCATCCCTAGGCCTTGACCCTCACAGACGTTTTTCCTTCCTCCCTTCCCTGCCCCCCTCAACTGATTTCGAAATATGGGTTGGTCCTTCCTATCCATGAGCCTGGGGGAGATAATGAGAGAGGAATTAGAGTAGGGAAAAGGAATCTTCCCTTGTAGGTCTGCTAGGAATTCTAGTTGCCCCAGCTTCCCAGTGGTCTGTTCCTTGGCTGTCCCTTTTGTCCCTGGGGCCCTTTCACCAGGGCACATTATGTCACCTTCTCTTGCCCTAAGCTCTCTCTACACATTCCCTCTCAATCATCATCATCACCATCACTGCCATTGATGTCTGTAGCCTCCTTCTTGGTCCTCTCTCTGCTCCAAGCATGTTGGAACCCATGGGTCCTTGCCCCTAAGAAGCCCACTGTCCCCGGAGGACACCCCTTCCCACTTCTGGCAGGTATTCCAGACACATGGACACTTGAGTGAAGCTGTTAGGGAAGTGGATTAATCTGTCCTAGATAGTCTGAGGGGAAAAAGGTAATCTGGGGTGGCAGATTAGGGGGACAGCAAGGGTAGAAAGGTGCCAAGGGGAATTCACCCCTTCTTTTCCCCTCCAGGAAGGCTACGAGGAGGAGGAGGAATTACAGGAATGAAGGAAGGGAGACGGTCCGGTGAGCTGGCCGGGGAAGGGTGTGACCAAGCAGAGGAAGAAGGCCTGGCTGAAGGGGAGCATGGGACCTGGGGAGGGAGATGATGCTCAGTGAACAGGAGGGGCCTGGAGGGACCAGGCAGGCAGCAGGCTTGGAGGTGGAGAATCAGGATCATGGGAAGGCGAATTAGATCCCCGAGGGTGGTCAGGGGAGGAGGGTGATGATGGGAAATCCGATCTCAGAGCAACAGGTAGAAATGGCAGTGACTGAAGTCACTGTCCACTGTGGGGCTGCAGGTTCCACCAGCCCTGCTGCCTGGACTTGGTGGTCAGGAGGTAGTCATGAGGATCAGAGATCCTGAGCTGGCCTCCCAGTGTGATCTTTACCTGCCTATTCACCTGTCTATTGCCCTTACTCAGGATGCAGAACCAGACAGTAAGCTTAGAGCTCATTTAGAGTTCTGGGTCCATTCTTGAGACCCCCTTTTAAAGAGAGACATTGACAAACTGAGGTATATTCAAAGGAAGATGCTTGATATAGTTAGGGCAGAAGAGTGAGTCCCCAGGAAAACTGGTTGAAGGCACTTCATATGTTTAACCTGGAGGAGAGTTGGGAGGATGTGATCCCCGGCTTCAGGTATTTGAAGGTCGGTGTGTAGAAGAGGGATTATATACATGGCCCTGGACTACAAGTGGCAGTTTTAAGGGTTAATGTCAGGAAAAGCATTTGAACAATTAATATTGTCCAAAAAGGGGGTGCTCTGTCTCATGGGGAGTGAGTCTTCCAGCAATGGCAGTATTCAAGAACCCACCTTTGTGGCCCGAGCACAGTAGGTGCTCAAAAATGCTTACTAATGGTTTGATTGGTTCAAGCCGACTTTGGCTTCTGTTGGCCATTTATTTGTTGGAGATATTATTGAGGGCACTCCTGCCCACAAGGGACTGTTGGTGCCCTTGGAAGACCTTCCATTTTTTGACCTGGTTCTTGGACTCTCTCATTTGGACTTTTTTTTTTCAAAGAAGGCTTGTCTGTTTTGCTAATCCCTTGTGTGGGTCTCAGCAGCAGCCACAGGCCTGAGGTAGGTGCCCAGATGGTAACTTCCAGATCCAGCTCATCCTGAATATGTGATACTATCCTCGGAAGCCACCGGCTAGTCAGTCCTGGTCTTCTCCCCTTTTCCCACTGCCCACAACATAGAAGAAGCAGACCATCTAGTGAGCAGAAACAGGCTCCTCTTACCCGACTTCTTCCAGGGATATTCCAGGAGTCAAGGGGAGGCGATGCACAGATTGTCTCTGCCCAGCCTGTATTCTGAGAAAGGAAGGGCAAGGGCATGTCCACTGCAAAGGGCCTGATGGGTCCTGGAGGCTCTTTATGGAAGCCTAGCTGGGCCCAGGGAGTCAGGATCTCCTGGGGTTTCATCACCTCAGACCTTCCTTCCCCTCTTCAGCTGTCTTTCCTTCTCTACATGGGGACACAAATAAACAATTCCCTGGTGTCAGGGGTTGAAGCCAGTCAGGATCATAGTAACCCCTGAGCCGGACGGGCCATAAAGATCCTTTAGTCCAAGGATAAAGTAAGGATGTATCATGAATCCCATGGGCAGTCTGGGGATGCCTATGGACTCCCTTCTCAGAATAATTTTAAAATTTTATTTTTAATATTGATTTTAAAAAATTGAGTTCCAAACTCTGTCTCTTCTTGCCCATTGAGAATGCAAGCAATATTATATCGTTTACACATTTGAAATCATGGAAAACATATTTCCTTATTAGCCATGTTGGGGAAAAAACCTCAGAAAAATAAAGAAAGTGAAAAAACTATGCTTATTTTCACTCAGAGTTCATCAGTTCTCTGGAGTTGGATATGATTTTTCATCATGAGTCCTTTGAGATTATCTTGATTTGTGGTCTTGATCAGTATTGATGTTCCCTTGGCTCAGTTCATATAAGTCAGATTTTTTCTGATCATTTGATTCTGATCATCATTTCTTATATTTTGAAGGAAATGCTACATTTCATTTAGAAATCTAGTGAAAATAAAGATGTACTTTTTCATACAAGTTTACAGATTTTCTGAAATCTACTCATAGATTATAATATTTATATATATAATTATATATAGGTTATAAGCTCCTCATCAAATCTGATCCCCTCATTTTATAGATGAGGCACAGAGGTCCAGAGACTTGCTTAATATTGCACAGGTATTAAGTGATGGAGCCAGGATTAGAATCCAAATACAGTGTTTTCCCCACTATTCCATGCTGTGGATAGCTTGTTCAAGGAGCATTGGTTCCTTCCTCCTGGGTGCTTCTCTCCAGTTGACCAGGGGGTAATGGGGGTAGTGGGGAAGGTGGTGGTCTCCTCCAAATGGCTCCTGTACTGGGCAAGGAATCACTGGGTGAGGAAATGGAGGCTCTTGTGCTGGTGATGTTTGGGGGGAGTAAGGGAATGCTTTTTTCAGAGACTCCCTGAAGACTGCCTAAGTGTTCTTGAGTTCAGAATATGAGCTTGAGAATCATGAGCTGCCCCAGTAACAGCTTTAATGAGCAGGAGATTGACCTAATGGGCCTTTGATTAGCAGAGATAATGAATCCTGTAGCTCTTGAGTCCAGGAGAGAGAACATTAGGGAGCACTCGTGAGGCCCTCCCTGAGCCTGGCCACAGTCTAGCTTCCTTAAAACAAAGTTCTCTGTTGGCTGTGCCCAGAATCTCAGGCTCGTGGCATCAGGACCTGAAGGGATTTTAGGGAGCAGTGAAGTCCAATTTCTTTTACATGGGCAGAACCTGAGGCCTGGAGAGAGGATGCATAGCTGTCCGACCCAGGATTCAAACCCCTTGCTCAGATCTGGATTCTTCCTCTATACCCTACTTATTCTGAAATCAGGACAGTGGCTAACCAGGGCTGACCTGATTAGGGATGGTAATTTTTTCCATATGAAAGTTGGTATTGAGGCAAATTTAAAAGTTGGGTTTCAAACTACAAATCATTAACAATTAGAACCTCAGTTTCCTCACCTGTAAAATGGAAATTAATAATATAGCAACCTCACACATAAAAAATCTCAACATTATCACTTTGTGAATTGTAAAGAATGCTAGGACGGCAAAATAGTTTTATTATTAATTGTTATTGCAATCATTTCTAGCTGTTTCTACTTTAGTGTCCATCAGGTCTTTCATAGATCTTTGTAACTTGTTGGTATTGGAAGAATATTAATTTAAAGACAGATGTGCTTTGGGTCCCTAAAGGTTCTGGTTTTGATGCCAGATATCTGGGATGGTCTGAATCAGGAGATGGGTGAGAAAAAGTCCGAGCAGGTGGGGTGTGTGTGTGTGTGTGTGTGTGTGTGTGTGT
>JAJPUD010000013.1:1461719-1474195 GCA_023553655.1 Myrmecobius fasciatus | reverse complement strand
AAGGAAGGAAGGAAGGAAGGAAGGAAGGAAGGAAGGAAGGAAGGAAGAAAGAAAGGAAGGAAGGGAGGAAGGGAGGGAGGCAGAGAGGGAGGGAGGAAGGGAGGGAGGGAGGCAGAGAGGGAGGGAGGAAGGGAGGGAGGGAGGAAGGGAGGGAGAGAGGAGGAGGGAGAAAGAGAGGAGGGGAGAGAGGGGAGGGAGAGAAGGAGGGAGGAAGGGAGAGAGAGAGGAAGGGAGGAAGAGAAGGAGGAAGGGAAGAAGGGATAGAGGAAGGAAGGGAGAGAAAAAGAGAGGGAGGAAAGCAGGGAGAGAGAAAGGGAGAGAGGAAGGGAGGGAGAGAAGGAGGGAGCAAGGAAGGGAGGAAGAGAGGAAGAGAGGAAGAGAGGAAGAGAGGAAGGGAAGGAGGAAGGAAAGGAGAGAGGAAGGATAAAAAGACAAATATATGGAGAAGGGAAATGAAGGAGACAGAGAACATTCATTTTCACCAGTCAAAACCTTCCTGTAGAGTATAGTGCTGTTTCATCTGCATCTCCCTCCAACCACTTATTCCACTTAGGGTTGTTGAATCACTGGGACAAAAAAAAAAAAAAAAAAAAAAAACTCTAGAGAGATATTCTAGAGAGATGTTGGAATGGTGTACAAAAAAACAAAAACAAAAACAAACAAACAAACAAACAAACAAAAACTCAAGTGCACTTAGGCCAAGTGTCTGTAACTCTGGCTTTAGGACCCAGGATTGAGCATAGTCTCAGGACTATGCCTGAACAGTGTTTGAACCATGCTGCTTGGAGCAATAACAATGAACACTTTTATGGTGTTCCAGCTGAGAGCTAGTGATAGAAAGAGGAGCCCTCAATTAGGGGAAACAATTGACCAAAAGATTGTAGGAGACCTAAAAACAACTTTCCCTGCTCTCCTCACACTCCCAACACACAAGTACAAATACCAATTCATTTGCACCTCATTCTTCAGAGAACCAAGACAGTGAATGGCCAGGATTTGCTCCCTCAAACTCTAGGTTTGGGGCCAGGAGAAGATGAGGACAGAATGTAGACATTGAACTGCTCCCCTATGCTGCTTTGCTTTACTGGATGCTCATCCTTAGAAGTTGTTTTCTAACAGGAGGAGGAGGGAAAAAATGGTATTGTTCTGATTTGGAAAAGTTTGTGAAGTGGGAGGGGTGAGATAAAGGAAGAAGTAGAGGGAAGAAAATTGATGCTTTTTTTTTCCCCCTTTCTCTCTGAGCACAATGTAGAACGCCATTTCTTCACCTCTCTCCTATGTCCCTCTCACTGAAAGACAGAGACATATAGAGACAGAGGTAAAGACAGAGATAAACATAGAGATGTTTATACAGATTGCTCCAGGTGACTTTCCAAGCCACTTTAGAAATGAAAGCTTTCTCCCAGGCTAAGAGGCTAAGGATCCCTTGGCCTAGGATCTAGGCCACTTTTTCCTCCTCTATCAAAAGATCTGGGGAGAAGAGAGGCTCTAGTGGCAAGGCGGCTGTGCCTCTGAGGCTTATCCTGACTGAGTTCAGACGTTGGTACTCACTCATCACCTCAGCCAGTGCCCACTCTCCCAAACACTCTGACACCTTAAACCTGTCCTAGCGCTTCCTGGCGCCAGACCCAGGTGGGAGATAGAATTCCACAGCTGGTTCCCCGGAACCAGGGGCCTCTTTTGGGGTCCCATTCCTTCTCAGAACACTTATACCTCCTTCTTCACTCTACGCCTATTACAGTCATATTGGGCTATGTTCCAATTCAACCCAAAAACCTCTAGTGGCATTTAGTATACAACCAAGTCAGCAAGAATTTATTAAGTACCTACTATATGCTAGCATAGATCTCTACCAAACTGAAGTTTTATATAGAAGGTTCTAGGTTGATCTGAGCTGACAGCTTTTAGAGAAGAAGGGAGGTAGTCAGAGGGCAAATGAAAGAGTATTCCCTTTCCAAAAAGAAAAAAAAGAAGAATTAAGGCCCTTTAGTTACCTGCCTATGGCTATCTGGTTCCAATTATATCATTTATGCTACTTTCAGAAGTTTGATGAAATGTTCTAGTTGCTTGGAACAGAAGCAAAATCCAAAGAGGGGTTGGGAGAAAGGTGATAAGATCTGGACCACTGTCAAAGGCTTTGTACTCCTAACATGCCATAGATTTTATAGACACTCAGATATGAATTTAGATATATAGATATGTAAGTGTGTGTGGAAAGATATTTATGCAAAAAGGTTAATATGGAGGAATATCCTTTAGAGATGTCCACAGTGGTGAAAAAAAAATATATAATTAGAACTGGAAAGTATATGAGGAAAGTTCACTTATTCCACCTGGTTGAAGAACACAGACTAAGAGCCAGGAAAACTATGGTTGTAATCCCAGTTCTGCCATTATCTAGACCAAGTTGCTTCTCTTTTCTGGATCTCAAATTCCCCCTTTGTAAAATTGGTATTCTGGAGTAGATGACTTCTAAAGATTCTTCCAATTCTAATATTCCATGCTTCTGTGGGAGTACTATAAGTCTGAAGCTGATTTATCAGGAGATCCAAGAGTCTTTTTTTATGATTCAGCAAGCATTCTTTAGCTAATTAATGGATTTGTTACTGAGGAAATACATACAATCAAGTATTACTGTGCTATGTGCTAAGCATTCTATTTTACTTATATATGTCATTAAATATTGCATATATAGTGTATTATTCAGAACACCATGCATTCTCTGACATGCACTCATTTATATTCAATTATATATGAATGTATGATAAAGAATATGTTGTACCTCACATTTAATGTTATGTCTTTCCTCAAAACATGTTCCCATACACAGCTCAAAAGAGACTTACTGATATCCAGTGCCAAGAAAGTTTATCAAACTCTGCGCATATCTTGGTCTTTAAAAGAACATGTTAGTCAGTGCAAAGTGAGATAACCAATCGTGTCACCCTAACCCGGACCTAGCGTCTTTTCTACAACAGCTAAGAATGCCATTTCCCCAAAGGCATTGGTTCCCTTGTGAGACTGCTGCAGCACGCATCTCTATCGGTGGAGACGAACTTAACAGCAATCTCTCTCTCTCTCTCTCTCTCTCTCTCTCTCTCTCTCTCTCTCTCTCTCTCTCTCTCTCTCTCTTTCTCTCTCTCTCTCTTTCTCTCTTTCTCTCTCCTTCCCTCCCTCCTTCCCTCTTTCTCTTTGTCTCTGTCTCTCTGTGTGCCTTTGTCTCTCTTTGTCTCTGTGTATGTGTGTGTGTGTCCCTTTCCTCCCCCCTTCCCGTCCCTTCCTCCCCCGCCTCCTCCCTCGGTCCTTTTCCTCCCTTGCCTCTGCTGGGCTCTCCAAATTCCTTTTGGGAAAACAGCAAATTACTGTAATTGATTGCTTATTTTAAAAAAAAAAAGTTTACTTATGAAAAAGCACTGGAGAGGGGGATGGGGCGGAAGGGGCAGTGCACTATGTTCTTCGAGACCAAGAAAGGGAGAAGCAAGAAGGTTGCACGGTGGCCAGTGTCTTTCTCCTTTGGGTTGATCTCTCTTTTCAGTGTGTAAGACTGATTTTGATTTTCTTTGAACATGAGCAGAACTGTTGGAAGAGCCGGATTGTAAAGAATCACACACACACACACACACACACACACACACACACGGTCCCACAAGCCCACAGTTGCTACTTTCTTTAACTTGGAGCGGAGGAATTTGTTCTCTCTCTTTCCTCTTTCAACAACCCTCTGAGTCCGACTCCGTACGCTTATCTGGCTGTTTTTGTTTGTTTGTTGTTTTGTTTGTTTGTTTTGTTTTGTTTTGTTTTGTTTTGTTTTGTTTTGTTTTACTATCCCCGCACTCTTATTGGTTGAGCTTTGCTCAAAAGTTCTGTTCACTCTTCTGAGAATCCTTAGGGTTAGGGACTTTGGGGCTTGAGGACAAAAAAATGGAAAGCAGGAATAAAGTCTGCCCACCATTAACTTGAGAAATTGAGGGACAGGAATGAATACAATATTGTTTTATTGAACAATTGCTCTAAAAACGTGCTGACTTTGGAACCTTTTTTCTTTTTAACTCTTTTGGAAAGCAAAGGAAAAGAGACACAAATTGGCACACCAACAAGATGGGCTGATTGAGTCACTGTGACAAAGAGAGACAGAGAGACCAAGAGTCGCTGAGAGAGAGAGAGACAAAGAGAGACAGAGGAGGCTGACAGAGACAAAGAGAGACAGAAAGACAGAGACAGAGGCAGAGAGAGGCAGAGACAGAAAGAGACAGAAAGAATCAGAGACAGAGAGAATCAGAGACAGTGTCAGAGACAGAGAAGTAGACAGAGACACATAGAGGCAAACAAGAGAAAGACAGACAAACAGAGACAGAGACATACAGAGAGAAATACAGAGACAGTGTTAAACAGAAAGACAGATCGAGAAACAGAGACAGCGACACATAGACAGGGAGATAGACAGAGAGAGACATAAACAGAAACAGAGAGAGAGACAGATAGAGAGAGAGACACACACACACACACACACACAGAGGAGATGGAAGAAGAAAGGAGGGAAATAGAGAGGGAGGGAGAAGGGAAAAGAAAGACAGAGACTGAGACAGAGATAGAGGCTTTCAAATTGCAAATGACTTAGTTCAAATGGCAGTTTTGGTGGTGGAAATGTAGTAGAGATGTTCTGAGAAAAATGTTGTTCAGTGTTTGAGTATGACAACACAAAGGAAAAACTGTCCAATATTTCAAGGTAGCTTTTAGAATGATCCCCGAATGCTTGCAAGTTGAATAATGATCATTCTCCCCTCCCTCCCGAAGTAATAACATTAAACTTCTCTTTCACATAAGTAATGTGTTTCCTGGGAGCTTTTGCTGGATTTAAGGTTTTGGAGAGTTTGGGGTTGTTTCGTGGATGCCCCTTTTTAGGGGAGAAGGTAGATCCTGTGAAACAGTGAAAAACACAGCATAGGTACAAGAATTGGGGTCTTCGGTAAGATAAAGATATTGTTTTGGTCTAGCTAGCTGAATAGCTGATGCCCTTCACTAGGATTCTTGGGTAGGGGTCAAAGGGAAGGAAAAGGGAGGAGAAAGGGGAAAGTAGTGAGGGGGAAGAGGCTAGGTCTCAGTAAACAAGCAGTGCTCAGAACTAGCCATTCTTACCAAGGGAAATCTGTCGTAAAGATACTGTTTGCCTCTTAGGGCTAAGTTTCTCTAGAAATATTCCCAAGACTGATGGTATATAAGGATAAACATTAGGATATCGCAAGCTGTGTGGTCTCCAATGACAACCAGCAGAAGGAGCGAGACTGACAGACAGACAGGGTGCTGAAAGGGAACTGGGACGAAAGGCGAGGCATCTAATTGTTACAAAAGCTTCTGTGGAGCGCAGATGGCAGCAGAATCACTCAAAATGAGCTACTGAGTTTAAGAAAAGGGAGCTGGAGGGGGATTAGAAAGGGAGGGGAGGAAAGGGGAAGATGAAGGAGGTCGTCATAAGGACATCAGTTGCAGAGAGGAATGGGGGATGGAAGGATGGGAGAAGATAGGGACAGAGTACTGGAGGAGGGACATGAGCTGAGAAGGGATAATCTTAGAAGAACCATAAATGCATATATGTTTATATGTAAATATGTATGTATGTATGTGCATGTATGTCTATGCTGTTTTTGCCTACAGCATGGAAAGGTGCTGATACCATGCCCAGGCTAAGGCTTTCTAATTCATTCATTTAGATCCTGCTTTATTAACTCAGGATCGGGTATGATCTGTCTTCCTTCTGCAGACTTAATAGATACCATCTCAACACCCCTTTCCCTTCTAGAATTTGACTTAGAAAACCTTACTGTGAGTGAGAACTCTCCTGGAAAGATCAGCAGACAGGGAACCATAAGGAACCTTGTGCAAGCCATGTGAGGGAAGGAATCATTGATAAAGTCATCGAATTCTTTTACTCATTGTTCTACTTCCAATTATTAAAATGGGACAGAACCCAGAAGATAATGTCAAAAAAAAAAAAAAAAGCCCTAGTTTAAGGGAATGATGTAATATGCAGCTTGAACCTCTCTTTAAAAGTCTTACGTAGTAATGGCTTCAGTTAGAGGTAACTTCAACAGCTAAACTGAGCAACATCTAACTTCTAAAAGTAAGTTGCAGTTCTCTACCTCCCCAGGTCCTATATAATTTTCTTCCTTTAACAAAGATAGTTTGGTTGGCCCAATATCAAAACCAAGTGCAGACAATCCTTGGTCTTAAATCTTGATGGAAATGGAAACCTTCAGAATATATCTTCAATACTTTATTTAATGCCAAAATACTTTATTGAGTGCTGGTTACATTGGGTGAGAAACAGAAAAAGCTTGAGCTGCTAGGCCCTCTTATGTATTCTCATTCTAGGTGAGTTTACAAATCTTACCCACAAATCTAACATGGGATTGAAAAACAGATGTTGGTTACTGTCCTTAGTGGTCAATAGGAAGCTTATTTTATCACCATCAAATGTTTTCTAACATTAAGTTTTTTGAATTATATGTGTGTGTGTTATATGTGTACCTGTTTCTGTATTTATTCCTCAGCAACTTTATGGTTTCTCATAGCCCTGCTGATTGCACAATGATCAGGGTGAGATAACATTCACTTATGGTAGAGTAGAATGTACCTAGGTGTTCTGTGGTTGGTTGTAGATGAATTGGAAAGCACATAAGTCTAGTCAGTCTTCCTTTTGACTGAAGATGACTCATACATCTATTTACAATTACAGTAAAGAGGACAGATTGTGCTACCTTCTAAGAGCCCATTTCTTCCCACCTGACCCAGAGAATTTTCAAGACTTAGCAAGAGCCACCTAGAACTCAAAGTCCCCTACATATGATGGAGAAAGTAGGTACACTGTCGTAGAACTTATGGATCTACACCAGCAAAAGAAAAGGGAAAATTCAGTGATTCCAGGGAAGTAGATGTGTGTCTGGCTATTAGGATTTTTGACATCAAAGATAACCCAACAATGGCAGCACTGTTTTAGTGTGGGTGTGATCTCGGGTGTGGTTTAGGTTTGGTTTGGTTTGGTTTTTGCCTAAAGTGCCCAATTAACTACTCCAACTCTACATTTTATGTTTCTATTACAGTCATGGAAGGTTTTTAAATTGTTAATTGTACATTACAGATTTAGTATGAAAGACAATCTTCCAACAGCTTTTTGGGATAACTAGGTGTGCCTCTGACATTGGATTTTTAAAGAAATATGACTGTTTACAAAGTGAAGTGCCACATGAAGAAAAGGAGAAACGTGTTCAAGTTTGAGTGGAGAGACTTTCCTTCAGAAGCCCCTGGGATTGATTGCAAATGCTGTTTAACAAAAATGCCCCATAGTAATGAAAAGTATTTCTTCTCCCTGAAACAAGAACTGAAAAAGCCGTGGGATAGGGAAAGTGGTTGGAGAACAGTTCATGGCAAATATTGATGATAATCATTATAATAACACATTGATAGAGCGTCATTAAGATTTGCCAAGAGCTTTTCTTCATGAGAACCTTGGATTGTTGTGTATTGATAACTCATTCACCAGAAGTCAGGAGTTCTTTGGGGATCTTTACTGTAGGAGCGCTTTCAGATATGTACCTTGGTGGGACACAAAACTGAGGGGGGCGGAGGGAAGAGACGTGGAATGGGGGGGAGAGAACCAGACATGATCGCGAAGCTCTCAGTTCCCGCCTCGGACTTCTGCCGTCTCGTAGTGCGCTGATGTTTACATAGTCTCTGCTGCTCCTAGCGCTGTGAAAGTTGAGCAGACACCAGATACATGGTTAGAGAGAAAGAATGAACTTTCCTGGTTTTTCTAATTGTTCTAACTGGCCACAAACTGGCGAGTAACATGGAGGAGGGGAGAGTAGATGCTGTGGGATGACCCCATGGGAAATAAATTTGCTGGGACAAAAGTAGAGCTTTTCTAGTTAAGCAAGAACCAGTGTTAGCTTTTTTTCAGGGAACCTGAGCCCAGGGTTCCTCTACCTTCTTTCTCCACAGAGCTGAAAGCCGGGGAAAACTTACAGAGCCTGTAAAGCGCCGATTGTGCACTAGAAGCCGGAAAACTAGAACCCCTCTCGAAAATCTTGACATTTCACTGCCCTGTCCAGGCTGCACCAGGTTAAAAGTCCTCAGGGTTGCTCGACCCTTCACTTATCATATCAAGTGCCGGCTGTTCTCAGTGTCCTCTCTGGAGTGCGGAGCTGAGGAAGTGAGAGGTTGGAGCGATAATTGGGGAGGGAAAGCTGGAGGCGGGAGGAAGGGAGGTAAGTGAGGGAGGGGCGGCTAGAGAAGAAACGGGGAAATGGATGAGGGGGAATGAAGCAATGCATGTGTATATTATGGGGTGAGGATGGGGGGGGGGTTGGAAGCGCAAAACAGATCTCCTTGGCTTCCCTGCCTTTAGTGTTAATGGAAGCACATACATCCATTGCAGCCCCGTGGATGGATAAAATATTCTAGGACCGTGCTCTTAGGGCTAATCAAGGCTACGGGAGCCTCCCCAAGCCATCATCTTTTATAATTGGAACCGTCAATCAAGACCTTCAAGACAAAGTCAGAACTAAGACGGCTGAACTCAGGAGAGAAGTCTTGATTGTAAGGAGGGAGGATGGGAGGAAAGGAATGGAGGGAGGGAACACTTTGAGAGAAGTTGGCAGAGAGGCCTAGAAGAAATGGGAGTGAGATGGTAATTAAATTGGAGCTTCCTCAAAGGGTTGCTTAAGGTTTCCGTTTCTGGGGCAGAGCTTTGAGGAGCTCCAAGTTCAATTATCCCCAGAAACTAGAGTCCAGTCACACACATACACACACACACACACACACACACACACCAGGGTGGGGGAGGAGTTTTGTCACCTCCACCTCCAGTGAAAAGTTGCCGGTTTTCAGCTCCTACCCTACTTCTTGAGGGATGGAGTTAAGTTTCTGTAAATTGGTCCGTCTGATTTGGACTGCTCATCAGTCCACAATTATCACCTCTCTATCTCGGCGTGGATTTCGTGTCTCCGCTCCGCCCCCATCTCCACCCCCAACCATTAGGTCCAAATCGTTCACATCAATAGCGTTAGACATTTGCAAAATTTCTTAAGGCATCTGTCCGGAAAAGCTAGAAGCAAACTGAAATTAGATTGGGGGATGGGATGGGAAGAAAATCAGCTAAGAGAGTGGAGAGGGAAAGCAGGTGTGGTGAAACTTGCTTCAGAAGGACTTGTCTTGGAAGGAGAGATGGGGTGGGAAGCATGGCACATTTACGCTGCGATCCAATTTGTGTCCTATTTTGGTTCCGCATGATATTTTAAGGTAAACCCAATGGCTACAGCAAAGTGGACCCAGAGAGGTAGGTAGTTGGCGGCTCTTACCTTAAGGTGAGATAGCGGCCGCCCTCCACAGGAGATGGTTTTAAGAAAGGAGAGAAACAAACCAACCCACAAACTCGTCTTAGTTTTTCCCCTGCCTGACGGCCTTCTTGTGAAAACAATCACAACTGATCTGTTTCTAGCCCCAAACCTGACCAAGATTGCCCGAAGAAGTTCCAAGAACATGATTTGAGATTAACTGAAAAGGCTGACCTAAAAGAAAAGGCTAGGTGTCCAGGCAATCAGCCTGGACTGCTTTGCTGAATTCAGGGGTTCCCTGGGCCTCGGCTTTCCATGACTTTAGGTCTTTCTAGACTCTTCTCTCCAAAAAAAAAATGCTCCACACCTTGGGTCTCTCTGGAGCTAAGGATAGTAAACCAAGTCAGATTCACAAGAGGCAGGTCACTTACTGGCCGTCTTCTCCTTGATGTTACTATGAGTTCTCGCGTTCTCCCTCCCGTGGGCCCTGGAAAGTGTAATTTGCGACACGATTTGGTAAGGAGAGAGAAGAGGTGAGGTTCGTTTATCCTCTAGGAAGGTTCATCATTGTAAAGTGATGGACTTATGGTTGTTTACTGCTATAATAATTGCCACACATTCTCTGCACCCACTGCACTCTCCTTCGGGAATAAATTGATTCTAGGTATGCCAGGGAGTGGAATGGGATGGGTTAGGGGATGGGTAGTGACTGAGTTGCAGAGGCTGATGAGCAGTCCCAAAAGAGTTTTGTTTTGTTTGAAGTTTTTTGGTTTTTCCCCAAACTCACTAGTTGAAGTTTTCTGAGAGCCAAGTCGCTGGCTGGTTGGTGGTGCAAAAACCCACAGATGGATCAGGTTGGTTGCTAGTGAGGGCACAACCCAGTAATCCCTGTAGCTCTAACATCTCTCCCGCTCCGCTCTGTGCTCCGCCCCCAGCTCCACCATTCCCCAACTGTCCCTAAGCCCTGAACCCCCTCTAAGCCTCTGAGAATTTGGATCTCTGGGATACCCGACTCTAATCTATATGAGTGCCTCAAGGCATGATCTTCTCTCCATCCGGGGAGCTGGTGCTGACAGTTTGGAAAAGAGTACTTAACTGATTTAGGGAGACTTGCTGAATTGCAATAAAGGGTACTTTATGAGCTTTTTAAAAAATATTAATTAGTCTTCAGAGTTTGGGAGGAGACTGCAATCCAACATGCCAAGATAAATCAAAGCTATTTGTGACTAAGCATTATTCAAATTAAATTATGAAGATGTTGCTTTTTTGTTTTAGGGGAGCAGTTTAATATTATCTGGGTCATTTAGATTTAGAGTTATAAAGGATCTCAGTGGTCATCTAACCTAATTTCATTTCACAAATGTAGAAACTGAGGCTTAGAGAGGTTAAACTAATTGTCTATGGTCACATTGGGAGTATGTAGCAAAATCCGGATTTGAATCTCATGTCCTTCAAATCCAGACTGTGCACTACAAGAAGTTGAAAATAGAATTTTAAAAGTCTGAGGCATTTAAAAGTCACTATCCTTTGAAATCATGATGTAATAATAATAACAATAATAATCAAAAATCTGTGTGTTTGAATTTTTTTTTTCTTTGAAACCTGACAACTCGGCTAAAAGAACCATAGTATATAATCATGTGGCTTCAGAGACTTTGAAAAGAAAAATGAAAGTTGTCAGATGGAGAAGGGGAGTGTATAAGCAGTTGGACCTACTCCATTTAATATAAAGATGCAGATTATGCAAGGCACTGATTCCAATATTTTTCTTTTAATGTTACCCTAACTAGTGGACAGTGGGGTCTTGAATGCATAATCCCAGTGCCATTCAAATAGACTCCGTTTCGGATCTTTTGAGATTCAAATTCTTCCCAGTGTATTGAGATGGGTTGTAATAATTATGGGATCACAGTCGCAGATCCTGAATATGAGGCATTTGGAATGCACGCAGAATGCTGGAAAGAATGTTTTCATCTTGTTGGGATGAGATCTGAGAACTTTGAAGAGATCGCCACTCACTGAATGCCGAGGCGGTGGTTGATGCTATTGCGTAGCAGATGGTTCTTTAAAACTTCTTTAAAATGCTGGACCTCATGCAGGTCCGTCCCCCAAAGAGACAGAGGCACCAGAATAAAAACTGAAAGCCCAGATTGATCGTTGGGTCTTTTATGGAAGAAGAAAAAAAAAATTAACAAAATCTGCAAAGTCGGAAGGTTCGAGAGCCATGTCAAAGAGGAAGGAAAAAAAGGGGGGGGGTAACCTCCAAGGAAGTTTAGATATAAAAAGAAGAAAGGTGAGAAAACATTTTATTGCCATCACCACTGCCACTCTAGCAAATGTTGGTTTTCACCTTGCTAGCCTGTCCTATGTTGTCCCCAAAGGTGACCTTTGAGGTCTTGAAGAGTCGGAGACCCATTCTGCCATATGACTGGAGAGACCAAAAGGCGAACAGGTTATGAAGCAAATGAGACCTTTGAACACGAACAGACACACAAACACACACACACACACACACACACACACACACACACACACACACACACCCTCGTCTTCTTGAAGGAATTTATTCCGCTGGGCCTCTTTACTTCTTTTAAATGGGTTTCTCTCCACCTCCGTCCCCACCAAGTCTAAGCCAGTGCTTTTTCTTTATTCCCTTAGACCAAATATAGATCTCTTTCTTTGATTCCAATACTCTCTTTAGACAGAGGTCGTCTCTTAAACTAGCAATAGGATCTCGGAATGATTTAGCAGCTACCCTGAGGGTGGAGGTACAAGAGGCTGGGGCATCAGAGAAAATTACTGTGTGCAGCTCTTCCTCATTGGTTAAAATCGTAGTGTCAGAACCCTGGAGTCCCCAACAGCCATCCCCATTCCAATCCCCACCTTTTCACCCCTTCCTCGAACCATTTCCCTCTGTCCCCAGAACTTACCTCCCTCCTTCCCATCTCCCTCTTTCTCCTTCACCAGCACCGCTGGGCTGAAAAGTGCAGCTTTTTGCTAGAGGAATAAACAAGGCAAGAAAACCAGACCCGAACTTCCAAACTCAACAGTTCTGAGGGAGAAAAAGAGTCAGCGGAGAAGGGGTGAGGGGGCAACAAACAGAGAGAGAGAGAGAGAGAGAGAGAGAGAGAGAGAGAGAGAGAGAGA
>JAJPUD010000013.1:1417197-1461709 GCA_023553655.1 Myrmecobius fasciatus | reverse complement strand
AGAGAGAGAGAGAGAGAGAGAGAGAGAGAGAGAGAGAGAGAGAGAGAGAGAGAGAGAGAGAGACCCCTGCTGATCCTGAGCATGAGGGAAGGTGGGAGGGAGGGAGAAGAGGGGAAGGAGTCAAGGGAAGACCCTGTCCAGGAACAGCAGTAGTAAGCGGCGGCAGCAGCAGCCGGCAGCCGCTGCAGCAGCAGTCGCGGCAAAGAGCTCCCGGACTAGGAGCTCCTCATGGATCAAGCCTCCGGGCAGCTGTAGTAATTGCTATTGCGGCTCTAGGCAAAGCCAGGCTGCAGTGTCCCGGCTCTGTGTTCTCCGCCTAGCGCCTTACCCTGCGCTCCCCTTATTCTCAGCTCCAGAGCAGCGCGGGAGCAGAGGAGTAGGACAGAACGTACATAAAAGGGCAGGGCAAGACCGGACTGCACCGGGCAGGAGGGGTCCCGGAGGCCGGAGGCGGGGAGCAGCCGAGGCCGGAGGAGGAAAGGGGAGGGAAGGGGAAAGGGGTGGGTGATCCCTCTCTGATCGCCCCGGTTCTCCTGTCCGCTCGAGTTGAATCTGTGCTGCCCGTGTCCAGGTGCTGGGTTTCCGGACAGACACGGACCCCCCATCCCCGCCCGCAACCGTCTTGTCATGCTACCCAAAGTGGAGACGGAAGCCCTAGGACTCGCCCGATCGCATGGGGAACAGGGGCAGATGCCGGAAAACATGCAAGGTAAGGCGGCACCGGTAGGCGCCTGCCCTCCCTCTCTCCCTTCTTCCCTCGTCCCCGAGCTCTGACTCCCTGGTGAGGCTCAAACTGGTTGGCTGCCTTCTCGCTCGCCGGGCATTGTGGCTGACCGACTCGGGTGCAGGCTGTAAGCTGGTCTGGATCCCGGGCCATTCCCCCTTCCCCAGGTACCTTCATAAAAGTTCATGGCTTCTGAGCAATTCAGGGTGCAGGTTGCCCGAGCTAGGGCGGTAATTAGCTCTAATTAACTGGAGACGTTGCGATCCTGGGCCGGGAGACTTGGGGCTGGTCAGAACTTTGAACAGTAACAATCATATTAAATGATAATAGTAATGACCCAAACAAGTGAAGCTTTCCTTAGATGTGTGAGCACGTTCTTAGCCGGTGGGAATTGGTTAGAACTTTATTTTGACTTCTAGAGTTCCCTGACTTCAGGTGAGGGAAGTGTTAGGAAAGAAGATAATTCTACCTAAAGAAATTGCTCAGAAAAAAGGAAGGATAGACCATGAAGGGTTTGTCTTAGAGGCTACCAGGCTAAAAGTTCTGGGAGCTAGAACAGTTTGGGCCAACTTCAAAGCCATCTGAAGGGCTAAAGGGACAAGAAAGGCACCCCCTCCCGGACACAACCTAAGGCCAAGGGGAAGGGGGGGGGGAACCCAGCAGATTAGTCCGATGCACTTAGTTCAATCAGAGTATTGGGAATACGTAAGTCCCATTTGTTTCTCCAGCTCTTGATTGCTAACAAGAAAACAAATAAATTCCACTGGCTATATTTTCACCGCACTCCTAAATAGCAACTGCAGATCTGGCTTGCATTAAAACAGCTTAGAAGTTTATCGCAGTTGCCCTGGGGTGGGGGAGCGCGGGCTGGCTGGAGTGGGAGGGAACAATGCGAGGAAAAGTCACCGGTGCTCTTCCATCTTCACCGCCTCCACCTCTCAGGATGTGGTGTTTGCCTGGCCTGTGATCTCGGAATACTTCCTGCCATCCCCCTTTTGCTTACTTTAAAGGGACGGGTACTGAAAGCCCAGAGTTAAGAGCCAAGGTATAGAAGGACTTCGTCCCCTCTGGGCTCAAAGGCACTGCACTCCTGCAGAAGGCCCATCCCGAGTATGGAGTTAGCTTGGGAGGGGTAGTTGAAGGAGTGGGAGGCTAAAGTGAGTAGCCCTTCAGTTCCTGAAGGCAAGTTATTTGAGGGGTTTTCCCAGTTCGTTTCTGAGCTTCGCCGGAGAGCTAAGTAACTCCTTTCCTAAGATTTCCCCAAAGACCAATCCCTGAGCATCAAAATAGGTTGTCCCAGACACCCAGTTGGCCACAAGTGGCGAAAATCCCATAAATGATGAGGGGCTATACAGCAAGAGAGTAAAATTGAAGAAAGATTCCCGTTTCAATTCTCTTCCTTGAAAGGACTTGAATTAGGAATGGGTTTGTAGTTTATAGCTGTCTCAAACTCCAAATCTGAGTAGGAAAAGTTACTTATTCGTACTCCGTACAGTTTCCTAGATATTTTTTAGTTTTAAAGAGGAAGAGGTACTAGCTGCAATTTTTTAAGGGAAGGAAAAAAAGAGAGGAAAAAAAAAGGAAAATAACTTTTTTAAAGTAATTCAAGACAGGATTTAATGCTTATTTTCTAAAAGTAGGTTGGTTCCTACCCTGCTAATGAAATGAGAAAAAGTTGATCTACCTCCCACTCCAACTTCTCAAAGGACTCGCTTGTGAGTTCTAACGACAGTTTGGGGTGGGAGAGGCCTCCTCTCGGTGTTATTAATTTTATCAAATAGCCATCCTTGGTAGGAGAAATAATCATGTTGGGGAGAGAAATTTTCGTTCCCAGCTATCTTCCATGCTATGAGTCACAACCGAACCGAGTACCAGGCAGGTGCTTGTTCAATGATTAAAAGAGAAATCCAAAGGAACAAGATTGTTTCCTCCATTGGAAAAGATCCGCTAGGGAAAAGGACTCGGTTAGCTCGGTTCCAGGTCTGCTCAGTCTGTGAGCCTTACTTAGTCCGGCAACTTCTCTGCCCGTCACTCAGTTTCTTAGTTTGCAATCTTAGTCCTTCACTTCTCACGCAACATCCCTCTATTTCTCTAGAGCTGCATGAGGACTCTAGAGCTGGAGAGGAAGCTTGACTTTGGATGGGTTCTGTTCGTCCAAGTTATTAAACATGTCTGATCAGGGTACGGTGACCCTGTCCATCTAGGTCACCGGGAAGTTCTGAAAAGTGGGTCCTCCTTTCCCCCTCCCTCCTGCGCCCGCACCCCTCCCCTCTCTGACTTTGGCTTTTTTCCGAAGCTTGAGAAGTACGCCCCCCCACCCCATCTTCTTCAAGTCGTGTTCTTGAAAGTGGGAGCATCTGACTGGGAAGCAGTTCGGCATTCTCAGAGACTTCTCCGATCTGTTGGGCAAGAATTCAGGGGACAGGGAACTCTTTCATGTGAAGACCACTTCGGTTTTTTGGTTTGGGTTTTTTTTTTTCTCTTCCAAAACTCCCATGAAAACAAAATCAAGAATCATTGGGAGCGATTTACGCATAAACAAACAAGTCTCCAATCTCTAACCCTGCGACATTCTCTAAGCCCGAGGGCTGGGAGATAGAAGTGGGGGATCCCGAATAACAGCCCCCACAGACTCTCCATAGGCTCTCCATAAGACGTGAAGAAGCTTTATTGCTTTATCTGCTTTTCCTTGAGCCTCACAACCTCGCCAGCAGTCCCGCGGAATATTTCTCCTCCCGGCAAGGTGTAAATTTAATTCAGAAGCTATACTGGAACTGGAGTCCTTCCCCAAGTCCCCCGCATCTCCGGGTGTCCGTCGAAGACATTTTTGAAGCGATCCTCAACTTTTCGCTGTTGCTCTTGCTGCGTGCTCCAACTTTTAAGACTTCACATTCGGCTCTGGAGACTTGGGACTTTTACCCTAGATCCGAGGGCTCCCCCAAATCCACGGGCAAAGAGAACTTTGCTTGTCATTTACGAGATGACGGCAAATGGGACAGGTAGTTCGTGGAGTGTGTTGTGCGTTGGGGGTCACTGGAAGGGAGGAGGGCTTTGGGGAGAAAACCTTTTTCCCCTTTAGCGGGTAAACAAATCAAAGGAAACTTGTGCTGTTGCCCCGGCGTCCGTTTTCCCCATCCCGCCCCCGCCAGGCTGCAAAATGCCATTGATTAACCTAAAACAAACTTAGCTCCGGCGCTGTTTTCGAAGCAGGTCGGCAGGGGCCAAGCTGAGCAAGGGTGGAAAGTGGGACTGAGGTGAGGGATGAGCTAGGGGAGAACTCGCCTCGACTTCGGAAGTGAAAGGGGAGGGTCCCCAGGAGTGGGTACCGGCAGAGCACAACTCAGGGACATTGCCTTTAACTACTTTTCCCAGCTCTTCTTCCCGCTCCAAGATTTCTCCAATTCGCTTAAGGCAGCGTTCCTCTTCCCCTCTCCCCACCCCCCTACCTTGGAAGAGGGCAGCCACTTCTTGTGAATGAGTATAATTACACTGGGTAGTTGGAACAGGTATATATATTTTTTTCAGTGTCTCCTAACTGCTGACCTTCCTGTTTACATTTTAAACATCTTTTTAACTACAGCTAGGCATTCGCTTATAGGAAGTAGGTTACTTGATCCAGGTATGGTTGGTCCGCACGTCTTTGGGAACTGACTAGTGTTTAACTTGACCGTGGAAATCTAAAGGTGTTTATATTTTGCAATGATTATCGGAAACATGTGAAATTCATTACGGGGCTTCAAAACTTCACCCCGAAACCAAACTCTTGTATGTACCTTTCCCCTACTTCTGGTGTATTTCTTCAAATCCCCTTCCCTCTCCTTCCTTCTTTCTCCTCCACTTTTTTTTCCCTTTTCACATGAGATTTTCTACTGTGGGAAGATGGAAGTGTACATCCAGAACTAGAGCCCTGTCGATAAAGAAACTTGGATGTTTCGATTAATCTAACAGATCTGAACGCAGCGAGGGACAGGCTTTTGTTAAAGTGGGGCTGCTACTCAGAATCAAATTTCCAGGGTTTTAGGTTGCAGTATAGTATTTTAAACCTGCAACACTGTGAGGAGAACCTCCAGGATAGGAGTGAAGTTATTTGGTAGATGAACTAACTGGTGCAGTCCGGTGTTATCAGAACAGACGTTTAAGGGAAGCCAGTTGTGTTGAGAGGAGCAAAGGAAAATCACCACCACCACCACCACCCTTCAAGAAGTGTTATTTGGGAGTTGGTCTCTGTCAGTGTTTTGAAAGACACTTAAGGGTTAATTTTAAGTTACTTTTTCTTCTCTAATTTGTGGTTTTCTGTAGAATAATTCAGTTTTTGTGCCATGATGATTTTAACACTTTTAAAGATAACTTTGCAAATTAAAGCAAAGTCTACATTCCCTGGTTCCATAAGTTTTTTGCTGTCTTTCAATATGTTTCTTCCCCCCCTTTTAACTCAATCCAACAGGAGTTATGTAAAAGTTTTTTTTCATTTGTATAGGGTCTCTGAAGGGTCTGCCACCCAACAATCCCAGTAATATTTCTGATCACAAAATCCTAATTCCTGCCACTGGTGAATTAATGGGGTATAGAGAGAGATATGTCTCTATGTATATGTACATGTCTGTATTTTTTGCCTCTTGCAGTGTCTCAGTTTAAAATGGTGAATTACTCTTATGATGAAGATCTTGAAGAACTTTGTCCAGTTTGTGGAGATAAAGTGTCTGGGTACCACTATGGGCTTCTCACCTGTGAAAGCTGCAAGGTTTGGTACACATTGCTAATTAGAAAAAAAATTAAGTTCTGAACAAAAGAATGTGCTGTTGGATTCTTTAGGCTATTTTTTTTAAATTAAGGGAGTTTAGTTTGGGGGAGAGATTCTTATAAAAAGATATCATCAAGCAAAGAAAATCATGCTGCTCCAAATTGCCTTCACCATTTTCAACACTTTGAAATGTTTTATTACTCCAAGTGGTAGGACTAGAGAGATCTCCATTTCCAACAGCCCTAACTATTGATTTCAAATGATTAATATATATTTAAAACATTGTTTTTCTTCAAAGAAAACAACAAGAATATATTTCTCAGATACATTTATTTTACTTCATGGTCAGTGTTCTGGGCTAAGATTAGTTTTTAGCTATGCACATAAAAATGTCCATTTACATTTCCATGCTTTCATTCTCATTTATCCCTTAAAGGGAACAGGAATATTTATTTGGAAATTTATGGCAAAGAAGCAAAGCATAATAAATGAGACCCTATAACAATATGATTTGTTTCAAACTATGCTATCTATAACTTATTTCAATTAAGGAAATGGTATTTTATGAAGTGGAGACCTTTAAATCTTCTAAATGAAATGATAGTCTTTTTCATTAGTGCATTTTTAATGTGGAAAAATCTATATAACTATTTAAATCTCTATCATGTAAACTTCCTCATTGACCACATCACAGTAAGATGGGGTTTCCTTATATGACTAACAGGATGAACCTAGAAAGCAACATTCTTCTAGATGTTTTAAGAAATTACAAATGTAATTTCTTCATAATTCCTTTGAACTGATAAGTAGAGAAAAACACTCAAAATACTACAAGTATCCAAACTTCTGTTTTCTTATGGAAAGTGTTTATTTTTTTTTAAATCATTTTCTTCTTTTTAAAAAAAGAAGAGTCACCATGTCTGAATATATTTCACTGGAGTTATAACTTCCCTATTTTACTCTAATTCTCCCACCTTCTGACTTTCTAATGTTGGAGTTTATAAAAGATCTGAGGTTCTATATTATTCTATTTTCATTGCATTTTGTGACTATTTATTACTTAATTTGAATTAGAGTATTTTAAAATAACACAATCCCCAAGGACTACTTAGATAAGAAATACAAACATTAAAAGCAGACCAAAGGACAAAATTTAAACACATACACAGAAAACAGTGGTCAATATAGGGGTGTTTTATTCTGACTATTAGAAAAAGAATGGTCTCCAGCCAAGACTTTCCAAGATTTGACGTAAATCTACAGTAATACAGTTCTGTTGCCAGAAAATCTGAATTATAGCCTGGCACTTTTTTGGAGGGTCTATCCTGCTTAAATGTAAAATAAACCACAGAACCACATCGGGGCTCAAATGGGGTAATGAAAAAGAATTTGATGTTTTATTTTAAGGAAATCACCAACAGGGAAGTCTGGTGCTTGAGCTATATGTCTTACTTTTTTCTCTGTTTTACAGGGGTTTTTTAAGCGAACAGTCCAAAATAACAAAAGGTACACATGCATAGAAAATCAGAACTGCCAAATTGACAAAACACAGAGAAAAAGGTGCCCTTACTGTCGATTTCAAAAATGTCTAAGTGTCGGAATGAAGTTAGAAGGTAAGACTTTCTGAAGATTATACTGCCTCCTCAGCTCCTGTAAGATTTTAACTTTAAGAATTATCTTGTTCACTAAGTTTCTTCAGTCTGTGACCCTAAGCTCTATCATATAAAATGTCAGCTTTTTATGTTTTGACTACCATCAGCTACTTAGCCATAAGCTATAGTTACGTATCAATAAAAAGTGGTTAAATTCTAATGGAAAAACAAACAGAAACCAATTTAATCAATTATATTTATTGAGGGAAGGAGAGGGCAAGTATATTTAAAACTGCACAAAAGGTCAGGACAGATAAGAAATCTAATCAAAAGATCAATATAGGACAAATAGAAATTCAGAAATAAAAAAATCTTTCACAGGTCTTCATATGTTTTAGTTAAGTCAGAGTTTGGGTCTGTATCTGTATGTGTGATTATAGCTGTTATTTGGTTATATATATTGACATGAACCTCAAAGTAATTACTAAAGTATCTTTAACTGTAAACAGTAATTTCTCATGTGACATCTTTCCCATATGTTTTTCTTGAGTTATTTTCTGAGTCTTTATAAGAAAATGAGAGTTGGTATAGGTTCATGGAAGGATTCTTTTATGAATTCTAAAAGAAATCTACATGAAAAATCACATAGTCTTTAATGAGTAGTATTGATTTAGCAAAAAAGAGAATGATTCTTCATGATTCTCTCTAAACTTAGTATTGAAACTTGGATACTGTAATTTTTTTTTTTGGACATACATGTGAAAATGTAAAGTGAATGTGCTCTGGGACTGCTGCAAATAATTGGGAGCCCATTACCATCTTTGTTTTTCACTCTCTAATTTACAAGGTGTGCAGGGCTTAAATATACAGCATATAAACTCAGGATGGCCAGTGAGTAGTTGACCCACCAGTGGATGCATATATCACCTGATAACAAATGCTTACTTATTTTATTTGTTCAAAAGTCACCATTTTTGTTTATTCTTCTTCTTTTATTTAAAACTTGGGTCGTATACAAATGCTCAAAGAGATCCAAACAACTCCCACTGAATTTCCACCATATTTCTTTTTAGAAGTTAGAAATTGTTATTTGACTTAGTTATCAGTGCCAATGCTAAGATGAAATCAAGCAAGCTTTTTAATTTTGGGGTGCCATTTTCTTATGTCAAAATATTAAAATACACTGGGAAGGGTAATCAAAAAAAGTCTGCGACTGTACATTATGGTATTAATTAAAAGATAATTAAATTATTGTAAAGATGGGGAAATTTTTCTCTCAGCATAATTTGCCCTTCAACATAGATGTGAAGGAGAGTCAATAACTAAGGTTAAGTTTCATTTTTCATTGATATTATCCAAAATGAATGTATTATCATATACCTTTATTAAAATGTTCAAATTCATAATTGCTATAATACAAAGTTGTATAATTTTCATTCATTTTTCTTAAATGATACATTTTGTTTCCCAGTCACAGTGAAAATATTCAAATAAGTTTAACTTCTTTTAATGATAAAAGGATAATAAACTAGATTTCTTTCTTTTATCCTTTTCTTCCTTCCTTCCTTCCTTTCTCTTTTTTTATTTTTAGGAATATGCTTTTGCAATTTCAAATGCCTTTTAATGTGCATATTTTCCTAACCTTGACTTGCAGATTTGGATATTTATGAAACATTATGAATTTTTAAATCTTATAAAACACAAAGATATTTGTGATTATGTGCTTTATAGTGACCACCCAGAATTTAAATTACAGTTTTAATTTACATTAATCCCTAGGATAAAAAACTCAAACAATTAATCTCCAGAAATTTCAACAAGAAGGACCTAGGTTCAACTCCAAACTTTGTCACTAACTAGATTCTATGACTTTGAACAATCCACTTAACATGTGCTTATCTGGGAAAAGAAATAGTACTAACTAGATAATTTCTAAGGTCTCTGCTAGCTCTAACCCCTATGCCAACAAGCTGTCAGAGGGTTCTGTTTTCTGTCTAACTGTCATGGGCTTGTGTGAGCTTGACAATAACTGTTGACTGATATAGTAGAAACAAAAATAAGCATGAGAAATATTTTGATGTGTTGCAAATGACACTGGAATTGTGAGTTAGAAAACTTGTGATAGTGTTATTAAGTAGCCGAAGGATCTTAGACATGTCACTTTGGGTTATAACTTCCTCATCAGTAAAGTAATAAGAATTTCAGGTCTGATGCTTACTTAGTTATATGACTCTGCACAAGTAATTTATACCTCTCTGGCCTTTCCTTTCTTATATCTGTAAAACGAGAGAGAGCACTAGATGCTTTCTAAGGTGTCATTGAACTCCAGATCTAAGATCCTGTGATCCTATGACTAGGGGATCTCTAAGGTTCCTTTCAAAATTAACAGTTCTATGACTATCCCTGTAAAGTGGAAAATGTCCCCATGACAAAAACCTGCAAAAACGGTACTTCTAAGGCAATTACTAAACTAAATTTTTTTCATTATTTCTAATACTAATTATATCAGCATGTTCCAAATTGCCTCTTAGCCTCTCTTGGAAATGATAATATAGCAGATCCTTTTCACAGAGAGATGAAAATTATTTTCCCAAAGTAACACATTTCTAACACTTGATTCCATAAAGGAAAGATATTTTAGTGAAAATAATCATAGTTTGAGCTAGGAATGTGTCACCAAGTCAATTTTTTTTTTTAAACTATGCAATTTGGGTCTATGAACAGAATCCCAAATCAACATGGCATTCTAGCCCAGAAACACTAACATTAATTCCGAAGAAAAGAGTCAAAGAGTTTTACAAAAAGTCCTTTTTATTTAGTGACAGGTATGAAGCATACCCTACCCCCCAAGTCCACTGAAGGGTTAATATAGTCTAAAATGTTCAAAATATTTTTCTGATGACAAAACACATTTGCAGGAAAGAATTCATAAATAAAAAAGACATGACTTTTTTGGAATCCTGCGGCTATTGTGATGAAAACAACCACACAAAAAAACAGTTTTGGTCAAATTCCAACATTTCCGAACAGTGTTTTTTGAACTGAAGAACGAATGCTATTGGTTTGCACTGTATTTACACTTCTACTTCCTTTTTTCTTTTCTTTTCTTTCTTTTTTTTTTTTTTCTGATCAACAGCTGTAAGGGCTGACAGAATGCGAGGGGGAAGAAATAAGTTTGGACCAATGTACAAGAGAGACAGGGCCCTAAAACAACAGAAAAAAGCTCTTATCCGAGCCAATGGACTTAAATTGGAAGCCATGACTCAGGTGATCCAAGCAATGCCCACTGACCTGACAATATCCTCCGCCATCCAGAACATCCATTCTGTTTCCAAAGGCCTACCTCTGAACCATACTGCCTTGCCTCCTACAGACTATGACCGCAGTCCCTTTGTAACCTCTCCTATTAGCATGACAATGCCACCCCATGGAAGCCTGCAAGGTTACCAAACATATGGCCACTTTCCAAGTAGAGCTATCAAGTCTGAGTATCCTGATCCTTACACTAGTTCTCCAGAGTCAATAATGGGTTACTCCTACATGGACAGTTGTTACCAGACAAGCTCGCCAGCAAGTATTCCCCATCTGATCTTGGAACTTTTGAAATGTGAGCCAGATGAGCCACAAGTCCAAGCCAAAATTATGGCATACTTGCAGCAAGAGCAAGCCAACAGAAGCAAACATGAAAAGCTCAATACATTTGGGCTTATGTGCAAAATGGCTGATCAAACTCTCTTCTCCATTGTTGAATGGGCCAGAAGTAGCATATTCTTCCGAGAGCTCAAGGTAAGTCATGAGCTGTTATCAATTGTTTCCTATAAGGAAAAAAATTATTATTATGGCTTTTGGCCATAATAATATTTCTGTCACTAATAATACATTTTATGTTTCTTCATATATGTTTTATAGAATAAGAATCTATTATAATTGTGACATCAGGGGACAGAAATGATACCATTATTATATAGTTTTATAAAAGACTTTTCTTGTGTACTATATTGGGGGGAAAGATTTGATCCCAGATATCTGCAGTCATAATGAACTGCATGATAATGGGTTTTACTGTATATCTCAATTAAATTTTCATTGATTTGTTACACTAATCCAGTAGCATCGATGCCAGAAAGTCAATGGCATCTATTCTGTCATTTATCAAAAGAAATAATGTATGTAAAGTGCTTTGCAAACCTTTTAGTCTATATATGCATGTCAGCTATTAATATTATTATTGTTCTTCTTTTGAAATGTGGTGTGTATTTCTTAGTTCCTTTATAAGCTTGTTTTTAACCTTAAAAAACAAAAAGACCAACACCTTGAGGCAGTTGTATTTACATTCCAAAGAATGCAAAACATACCTTGTCAGTTGTATCTAATAAGTATTTACTACCTGTTTACCTAGAGTTGGCTAGTAAAGCATTTGTTTAGGGGAGCAGATTCCAATGGTATGTTTATAGTCATCGGATGACATTTTACCCATGTGAGAATGGGTAAAATGGCCAGTGCTAATCTATTTGATTCAGGTTTTAGTCTTTTAATGGATTGGTGTATCGTAAATGTTTAATTGCTTGTGTTATTTGCTTACCTAAGGATCTTTGTTTGACTATATAATTGCACTTTTAATTGTACCTTACCTTGAAACACAAGACTGGAAAAAATATGGGTAGGTTACTGACAAAAGTGGTCCAAGAGGGACTACTATGTCTCTAGTTGAACTGGTTAGTAATATAAAGAGGCAGAAAACTATTTCTCTGCTTTTTAATGCTCACTGGGGAAGGGCAGTCATCTTGGCACATCTTGTGACATTCAGGGCATATTTTGAATCTTTTCAGTAGATAAGAGAAGTCATTTTATATCCATTAAGTGCCTACTATGTGCCAGGCATTGTATTCAGCTCTGGGAATACAAAGAAAGGCAAAAGACAGTGTCCTACTCTCAAAGAAGTCAATGAAAAAGAAAATCCTAATGTTATTCAGTTTCTGATATTAGTGGTAACCAAGAGTTAAAATCACCTTTGTGTACTCCAAGGAGCTTGGCCAATGGAAAATGATGCTTTCCATCAAAACTCTTTCACTTGCATCTTAGTTTCCTTAGGATATTGAACTAGACCAGAAGTTCTTAACCTGGATATAAAGCACTTGCTCACTTTCCCATTGAGATTTCCTCATGTATAGGAAAGAACACCGATTCTAGGGAATTACTGAAAAATGTTGATGGGCTGACAAGATTTGCAAAGCAGTAATAAGACATCTGTGGCACAAAGTTGATTGGATTTAGAAGCAGATTTGACCTTAGAAATAAATTAGTTCACTTCTTTCATTTTTACAGTTAGAAAAGCTGAAACCAAGAGGACTGAATTTCCCCAGAATATAAGCTGCTGGAGGGTAGAGACTATTTCAGTTTTTTATGTTTGTATCATCAGTGCCTAACATGGTGATCTGAACAGTAGTAAGTACTTAATCAATGTTTGCTTAATTGAATTAAGTGATTTACCATAGGTTTATAGGAAATAAATGGCAAAACTAGGATTTAAATAAAGATCTTCATTTTCCAAGTCCAGGGCTCTTTCCACTAGATTATACATAAAGTCCCTAACTCTTATGGGCATAATGTCATTAACTAGCACCACTTTAATTTTTTTTAAAAGCCATGGGTTTCTTCTGTATCTGAACAAGGAAATTTTCCCTCCTGAAATTATTTACATTCAAAATAGACTCACAGATGCCACAGCAACTGGCAGGCACACAACATTTGTACCAGATAAAACATACTATGTATCCTTCAACTCCAAAAGGACAAATGTTGGCCACTGAAGAAATCTCCAGGCTGCCTATAATATCTCAATCATCTAATAATAGTATTATTAGTAATCAGTGATAGATTTTCCCAGTAATCTCAGGGCACTCAAGGTTTGCCCCCTTTGAAATAAATAATCAGGACAGTTCAGAAAACTGCAGGGAATCTTTGGGAATACCAAGGTACCATTCATAGCAATGGATGAGTAACTTATTAAACAGCCTTGGACATTGGAGATGGAAATTCCTGATATCCTTTCAGGGGGGACTCAAGATCAAAACTATTTTTATATAATAGTAAGATATTTTAATTTCTAAAATGGTAAAGATAGGAAGGAAGCAAAGAACAAAGGAAAACAGGTAGATAGATAGATAGATAGATAGATAGATAGATAGATAGATAGACTGACTGACCAACATAAAAAAGTTCTTGGGGTAAATGTGGGTCTTCAGTAATTTTGAAGAGGGTGAAAGTTATGTTTTTCTCTTCTATCAGGTAGATACTATGGCATATTGACATATGGCAAAATCTTAACCCATGATGCTACATTTAGAATGCACTAATTCATATATATATATATATATATCTCCTATTCCCTCCTAAAAAGAAATAGGACTGGAAAAATATGTAGAGAATAGGGAACTGTAAAAAAAAGGGGGCACAAGGCTGGCCAATAGTGAGCTTTTAAAAATTTACTTTAACAGGAGCCTTACAAGTGATTTGTGAGATGGCATCTTCTGATTAGTATTACCTTCTTCCAATCATTTAGAAGCAATACATGTCACATAGTGGCCTGTGGTCTTCAATTTTTCATTCCATCTTTGGAAATGAAAGACAAATACAAGCCCTCTCTCTATGAAGAAAAACTCATGTTTATAGATCCAGAGAATAATAAATTAGTTTCCAGTTATTTCTTCTCAACTTTGGATGAAGGCAATTCTCCTAGGCAAGAAAGTAAGAATAGAGCAGCTGATGAATATACAGTGAACATCTAGAAATTAGATGTCCTTTAAAATAGTGATGATGATGATGATGATATTAATAACAGCAACAAAAACATTTCCTTATAAAAAGAACTGATCTAGGTGGCAAAGCCATGACTCTCAATTATGTACAGCTTGCTTTTTTTAAGCACATATTCCATTTATTATATCGTTCCAACAGTAACTCCTTCCAGACTTCTTGATCTCTTCTGTATGTTTTTAAATGTTTCATTGATACTCTTTTCTTTTTCTTTTAAGAAAAATCATTCTGTGATTCTTCCCCATTCCCTCCCAAAACTCTCCTACCACCACAGAAAACCCTCTTTTATAACAATAAGTGTACTCAAACAAAACAAATCTACCATTTGTTTCATTCTGAACCTTTAGTCCATCACTGCTCTGCCAAGAAGCAGAAAGAATGATTCATCATAAGTCCTCCAGAGCCATGATTGGGCATTGCATTGATCTGAGTCCTTAAGTCTTTCACCATTTGTTTTTGATTTTTTTCAGTTACAGCATTAACATGTAGTCAAAATGTAAATTAATCTCCTGGTCCAAGTAATTTCACTCTGCATCAGTTCATAAAAATCTGATTTTTCTGAATTTTTATATCATTGGCATAATTATATTCCATTACATATATTCCATTACATGTCCTATTATTTGTTCAGCCATTCCCCAGCTAATGGACACTCCTTTTATTTTTAATTTTTTGTTATAACAAAACAAAAAATTGCTTCTATAAATATTTTTGTCCATATGGTATATTTCACTCTTTTATTTATCCCTTTACTGGTAGTGGGATCACTGGGTCAAAGTGATGCAGGAGCCCAAGAGGATTCTGAAAATGGAGATATAAAACCCTTCCTAAGATAAATGATACCAACCAATGCAATAACAATTAATCTAATATAATTTTGCCACAAATTCTTAAATAACTTTTGTGAGGGGGAAAGATAGATTTTTTTTGAGTTACTTTAAAAGTTTATGGCACAGGAACTTGGCAATTTCCAAAGTCAAATCAAAATAGTTCTTATATGTAGCCCTTTATTAAGCAGAGTTTTTATAGGAGAAGCTTCATTTTCTTGTAATCAATTTCCAAAGTTATCTCCAGAAATACTTTAGTGCTCGTAAAAATTATTTCCGATGCCTTTCTTCAAACCTCAGTGATAAAAACTTATAATTCCCCATGGCATTTTACAGTTTACAAGTGGTTTTCCTCATAACAATTCTATGAAGTATTATAAATATTATTAATATCTTTTGATAGATGAGGAAGATGACATGAAGAGAGTCTAGTGAACTCCTTGTCAAAGAACTAGCATATGGTTGAATACAAGTGGCACTTACCACCAGGTTTCCTAACTCTAAATCCAGTAATCTTTCTATTCTATCTACACCATACTGCTTTACCAGTCCCAGAGCCTGTGGAATCTGACCCAATCTAAGCTTGATTCTTAAGTAAACTTGTTTGGGCATTCCTTTCTTAAGAAGGGTGATAAGGAGAGCATGTGCATAACATCCAAGTCCACCAGCTGATTCTGCAGGACTTTTCCTTTCATCCTTTCATTTACTATGAGAGTGTCCCTTGAGATTGAAGAGTTTGAACCACAGATTTCTTATCAATTTATTTTGCACTTTACAGTAAATCCTGAATGACAAGCATCCCCCCCAACCATCTACACACATATATACATACACACACACTTATTTAGGTTTTTATTTCACTGATTACAAAATAAAATATTCTAGTTAGGAGATAAAAGAAGAAAATTTTGAAAAATCACTTTTTAAAGTCAGGAACAATATTGCTTCTGAATGAAAATTAAATTTCTCAGAATCATAGAGTAAAGTATTATTGCCAGCTGCCTTGACATAAGTCATCAGATTCTGGAGGGAGAGAGTGAGATTGATAATAGCACAACCCTGCTCCACTTAAATCCAATTCACTTTCAAGTCAAGACACAACCCCCCGATATCATTGGTCCTCTGAGCATGAATGATAAACAACAACAACAAAAAGTAAAGTGATAAAAGTCACTAGTGGCCATCTAGTTTAACATATAACCACATAAAAGTCTCATCTGTAGCATATCAAGTAAACAGTCTTCTAGCTTTTGCTTGAAGTCTGCCAGTGAGGGAGCATCAGCTACCTCATCAGGTGGCTTTTCCTATGTCAGGGAAAGATGCAAGAGTTTTGGGGGGATTTTTTGTGATTGCCTTTTGTTTTCAGGGTAGACAGAGCTGGAATAATAGACCCTGAAATTTAATATCACTCACTCATATATACTACTGTTCATATGAAAAAATTACCATTTCCATTGATCTTTCCTTTTCCATAGCATATTGAACAAACCAGTTTTTCAGATCAATCCCTTGAATGGAGTATGATCTATTCTAAAGTAGGCAACTAAATAAAGTTCCTAGTCCAAATTGACCTGTTTTGTGGGTAATTAATATGTAGAATTTTTTGCAAGTTTCAAAATCTATAATTGAAATTTGGGTTTTTTGTTCATTTGACAGCTTTATCCAGAGCACCATAAACTAGAAAAAGAGTCATAGATTCATAGTAGCAGGGTTTGAAAAATGCTCAAAAGTCATTGGCTCTCATCCCCTCAATTTACAAGTGACAATTCAGAAGTGAAGGTTTATGAGTGGTCCAGGTTTACACAGGTAGTAACCATGAGAAGAAGAATTTGAACGGAAGCTCTCTGATTCCAGAGCCTATCATCTTTTCACTGTAGCACATGGGTAATCTTATGTATTGTTAAATAGATATTCTTAAATAATAACAGTTCAGTTTTGTACCCCTGTATGATATACAAAAAGTTGTCCTCACATCAACACAGTATAGTAGGTAAGGTAAATGTTTTTGTTCTTATTTTACAAACAGAAAACCTGAAAATCAGAGACTTTTTATTGGTCATATTTGTATCTCCAATGCCAAAAGTGAGGAGTTTCATGGGTATATTTCTGAGGTTCTGGGAACTTGGATGGGAAAAATAATACACCTTGATTTTTGGATTCTTTGTAATCCCATCTATTTTATTTTATACACTTAAAAACTTCCTAAGAAAACATTCAACATGACACAAAAAGGATGAGCCCCACGGTCTCAAGAGTGGCTCACGTAAAGTAGATATCTAATATATACATGGCGCTTAATAAATTCTTGTTGATTGGTTGATTAAGTGATTTGTCCAAGCTTCCATGACTTATAAGTATCACAGTGATACTGTCCTTTCATATGATTCTGACAGGTATCTTTTCTACTACATGAGAGCCATGCAGTAGTTGACTTTCAAAACTGACCAATTAGCAATATACAAAATATTTGATTTAAACAAAAAAAAAACTCCAGTTTACAGATTCTGAAATGCATCTCCATCAGATTCAATAGCACCACATGCAACTGTATCTGCTGTTCATGTGAACATATCCTGCATGAGAATCCAGGATATTTGGTGGGAGTGTTAGTCATTAGGAGCCTAACCTCCCACTGTGTTTGCTTGTTCACGTTGTGGAGATGCTTCCTGTTCCTATTAATCTCTTCATTATCTCCTGAAATCCTGTGGAGCATAATGGTCACACCCAAGGTCTGGGTGTAAAGACTGGGGACCAGTAAATCTGCCTCTTCCTAAAGCTGCTCTCCTCTCCTGGGCTTGAGAAGAAGCAGCCCCCACCAGGAAAACATCCTTTGGAGTGCAAAAGGCCAATTGGGAATGGTGAGAACATAGCCCTGGGCTGTCCCTGGGTAACTTTTCAGCAATGGTCAGCCTGCCACTGTCCATAACTGAGACCAAATGTGCACACAGACACAAACCAGTCAAAGCCAAATTGCCAGCATTACAAGATCCATAACTAAATGGTTACTGATAGGTGACTCGCTAGAACTAGTATGTTCGTTCTTCTGTACACAGCTAGTTAGGAGCCAGCTCAAACTTCTGAACCAGTTTAGGAGAATAGGTGAGTGTGCAAGGGGAAACAAGGTGAAAAGAAGCACAGAACCAAGCTTGGATTAATTTACACCAAGGTCAGGATGTCCTCTACAAGTGAGAGAGGGGAGTACAAGGGTATGGTACCATCCTCAATCCTAACTGAATGACTCTGGGCAAGTTATTTAACTTCAGTTTGCCTCAACTTCCTCATCTATGAAATGGGGGTGATAATAGCAACTATCTCCCAGGATTGAGAGAATCAAGTGAGGTAATATTTGTAAAACTGCTGAGGACGGTATTTAGCACATAATAGGGACTATATATACTTCTTCCCTTCTTAATGCCAACCCCCAAGTAACATAATGAGGAGATATAAGCATCAGATTAAAAACTAGATTAAACCATGTAAATTACCTAGACTTAGCCTTTCATTTTTATAGATGAGAAAATACAGAAGTAAAATGAGTTACTTAAAATCCCACAAAATCTTAAATACTAAACCCCAGAATCAAACTCAGTTCCCCGCCTCCAAATCTACCACGCTTTAATGCTTCCCTTCAGTGGCCAGAAATTTTGAACCTGGTTTTTTAAGGGGTAGGTGTAGCCCTAATTACTAATAGTTGTGTGATGGAAGCACGGATTGCCACACCACAGTTACCTGTCCACCAAAAAAGCAAACAAACAATAGCTTTCCATCCTGGGTAAAGCTTGAACCAATATTACTTGTTAGAGGTGATAAGTTTTTAGGAATAAAAATTCTCCAAATCTTCCTTCTGATGGAAGAAATTCAATTGTGCTCTAAATTAGATTTTAAAGTCAGTCAATCAATAAAGGGTAGGGGGAATCCCAAATCTGTGACTCATATATGTGACATCCCTTAGCACACTTTAGAGGGACTTTGGTCTCTGAATGAAAAGACTTCTCTCTGTCTCTTTTTTCCCCTTTCTTTTTGTTTAAGCTGGTATAGGTAAAGAATGACTGTTTTGACCTATTTTTTTCAGCAGCTTAAGAAGTTGTGTAGGTCTATGGGAGCTCAAAATCCTTTTGCACAATAGCTCCAGAGATTGGGCATTTAAATCTTCTTCAAGCTAAAGCCATTTAGTATTTACCTGAGGACATCACCTATCCTCCAGAACAATGACCTTCTATCACCTAACACAACAATTTGTTCTATCTTACAGCATCTTATTTAAGATCTAATTTTCTGCTCCTTTGTATGTCTTTAATTTTCTAGGCTATGGATAGCAAAAGTCACCATCTATATTGCCAATGCTAGTGATAGGCTCTTGAGATCATTTATTGTTGTGGTTTGCCACCTGATTTCCACACCAACCACTATTTTTTTCTTCTCCAGACCTATGGTTTCAATGAGCGCAGGGAACTTCCAGTGTGAAAATGCTCTCTACTCATGCAGAACAACTCATCTATAATATATAATCTTAGAGATTTCTCTATAATATTTGCTCGTAGCCTCGTAACTAAAAGAAACTTAAGATGTTATTTAGAACAATCTCCTTATTTGACAAATTAGGAAAAGTCAAGAGAGTTTACATCATTTGCTTAAAATCTTAGAGTCCCTATCATATGATTCCTCTGGAGTTCTGCTGTTCATGTCGAGATTAAATTTTCCATTTTCAAAGTGGAATTCAAACTCAGGTCCAAGGATTCCAAAGTTAGTGTTCTTTCTGTTGAACTGTTATCTTGTCTATAAGTCATAAGTTAGTATGTGTCAGTGGCATAGATCTTTTTGATTCCCATGCTGACCTTCTAGATTCCCATCAAGCACATGAGACACCTTTTTCTTTCCCTTTTCTCTCTTTCTCCTACTTTCCTTTCTGTTCCTTTATTCCTGTTTCTTTTCTTCTCTCCTTCCTACATCAAGACACATTGTTTTGTATAGCTCTAGGACCCAAAAAGCTGTAGACATTTGGATCAAGCTTCTTCAGGCTTTAAATTAAAATGGGGCTAGATGCTTCAGATGCTAATAATGGCAATCTAATAGGGATTTGAGATTAGGAGTGGGAAGTGAAACAGTAGAAATCACTGGACAACTATTTTATTTTTAAGTGCCACTAGGTTCCATTTCTCTATTGGCAAAGTATGTCAATTCTGGGCAGTAGATATATCAGCCTATATGTAATTATTTCTATTAGTAGCAGCAGTTTGAATGGGGATGAAAAAGGGGTCCAGAAGAACTGGGAAGAGGAATGGAGGAAAGGGTTGTTTTGTTGCTGCAGATTTTTTCTGTTTATATCTTTATATAGTCTATGTAGTTTGAGCACAAAGAAAACTCCAGACTAAGCCCCCTACTTCATGCCTTTTTTGTGCTTTTCATGGCAGAAAATTTTCCATGGGAAATTGGATCTGCAAGCTCCAGTTCTAAAGGCAGACATGACTCAACTCATTAACCCCATTATTTCTCAGGATTCCTCAATTTAATTTTCCCTCATAGTATGATTTTCTTGTTCTTTTTAATTTCGTTGATATCTTTTGTTTTTACATCACTTTCATTTCCAGATATACCCCTCCACCCCTTCCCCAGAGAGCCAGCCTTTTTAACAAAGAATAACAGAGATGGGTAGAAAGGCATTTCAGCAAAAATAACAAACACATTGAAAAATTCTGACACTATATGAAGTATTCCACAGACATAGTCCCCTGCCTCTGTGAGGAAGGGAGGGGAATATATTTCTCCCTCTCTTCTTCAGTGCCAAGTTGGATCATTACAATTAGACAGGGATCATTTTTTTTGTTCTTTTCGTTTACACTGCTGCTGGTTCCGCTTAGTTCACTTGTACCAGTTCATGTACAATTTACCAGATTTCTCTGTAGTCATCATATTCCATTACATTTATGTATCACAATTAGTGTAGTCATTCCCCACTTGATTATTGGGCATCTCTTTTGTTTTCAGTTTCTATATGGGATTATTTTTAAATGTCATATCCTCAATCTGAGGTACCAAATTTATGTATGTTTTAGATGTATAAAGACTGTTGAAAATTATCAGAGTGGTGAAAAGTGAATCCTCTGCCATCAGGCTATATATCTTATCCTGGGAATGCATATTTCTTACAGAAAAAAGCTTTTAAAAATAAAGTTATCTGGAATATTTGGTAATGTAATTGGTATTGCTCAACAGAAAGGATTAACGTTTTGACCAAGGGCCATACTGATTCTATAGGATTGCTCTTTTCTTACATGATACATGATGGAATCATTGACCAATAGTGCTAAAGTCTCTCCTCCATTGTGCAATGAGAGTTTGCAAGGGCAGGATTTAACTTCATATTAGTATCCTTAGCCCAGGAGTGTGATTTCTTTTTTTTTTCCCTTAACTTTAAGATGATGGATATAAACAGTTTTTGATCATCCTCCTATATTTAAATATTTTCCAAAAAACTCTTCCTCATCAAGACTACCTCCTGTGGATTGACTCTCACATTTCTAGATAGGTTGTTTACACAAATATTTTATCTGGGAGAGCAGTTTTATTATACCATTTAAATCAGAAACACATTTTTCATGTGAATGAAATAGATAGTAAGACACTCAATGAATGCTGGTTGAATTGGACTGAATTAAGATGCACGAGACTTAAAGGAGACAAAATCCTTAGTGGTAAAGGTTGCACATATGTAGCCCACTGAACCATGAATCTGAAGTTGTTGGATCACGCATATTTCAGTTTTCCTTTTTTTTCTCCAAAAACTGAGATTGAAAGCAGATCCCAAGTCTTGACTTTGTTTTTAAGCCACACCAAACAAAGTAGAGATTTTTGAGAATGGGAAAGGACCTCAGAAGTTGTTATCCAACTTTTTCATAGAACAAATTTTGAACCATGAAGTGATTTGTTCTAAGTCACGAGGCTAAACAATAGGCAAGCCATATCTAGAACCCAGAGCTCATCCCTAATTTTTCTGAATACCATATGCTAAATATCCTGAACAGTCTTTAAAAGATGTATTAAATATCTTCTTGCCTACTCTTCCTCATTTTCCATATGCTCACACATTTACATGCTAGAAAACCAGTGGATATACAAACAGGATTTGGGTTCTCACTAACTTGCCAAAGCAGACTTCTTTGTGTATACATGCCATTTAAGTAACAGATTTGGAAATGCATATCCTGTTTTCAGATACCACTTCTCTGAAATGTTGGCTCATTCTAAGACCTCTTTTATTTTGACCATTGTATCCTGTCTCCTCTGAAATCCCCTCCCCTCCAAGTGAGTGAGATTCTTTATAACACACTTCTTGCCCTAACAGTCAATTTTTTTTAATCTAAAGGTTACGGTGAATAAAAGTCTTTATTTATGGCTTATTTTTAAGAAGATCCAAAAATTTAATAAATATTAAACTTCCTCTTGTAAAATAATGATTTAGATTACTGTTTGTGAGAAAATATTAGCAGCAGACTACTTCAAAAAGTTTTCCTTTGGGTGATGAAAAGCTGTTATATTATTTTGACTAACTAATCAAATGTAATTGGGTAGCTTGAAGGGCCTTAGATTTTCCTTCTACAGTTATCAAAGCAGGAAATGTAACTTGGAGAGCTGATGAAAGGCATCTCTCACAGTATTCTTTCAATTATAGATCTTACAGAGAGAATAAAAGAACAGCTCGGCTGCTGAAAACATGGAGACTCAAGAGTCTCCTTAATGCTAACCATCATATTAGGTAGTTAACATACTATTATATATTTTAATTGATTTCTGCTTGAGAAAAAAGGGAAAAAACTGTGCAGGGGCTGCTCTGTGTATGTGTGACGAAGGAAAAGACATGACAATGTTATGATTTGTGTTGTTGCCCTGTTGGTTAGAATAGGATCAAACATGTCAAATGCTTTTCAATAGAAATTCATAAGCCTGCTGTACTTCTTTCAGAAAGGAGGATGATCATTTTTATTAATTTAATACTGAAACTGTACAGTCACACATCAGACTTGTATATTAGTTTGAGTTTTATTTCATTTGAGCAAGAGTTGAAAGTTGAAAGACACCTCAGAAGTCAGCCAGTCTAATTCTCACATTTACAAATGTGGAAACTGAGTCCTAAAAGGCTTAAATGATTTGTCCACAAATGTTTAAATAATAGAGGAAGATTTCAATCCATGATCTCTGACTCCAAACCCAAAATTCTCTTCACAGCCATTCATTTGGTTGACTAACAGTTAAAACTGATTAAAAGATGTTGCAAATTCTATGAGGGCAACTCTCTGAAAAGAGATCTGTACTGACTTCAGACAGCTTTCATAGACCCCAGAGAATAGAACTTGAAGATAGAGAGACAAAAGAAAAGCATTGTATTAACTGAACTTTCAACAGGGAGGAGGAGATGACCACTGAAGACATTTTTCCCCATTTCATATTAATAGGTAACCTCCCTCCAAAACAAAAATCTTTTTAGAATACTGTTTGAGTCACCAGTTCTGTGTGGGACCAGCCTGAGAGGTTCCTCTTAACACCAATTTTCTTTATAAACTAAAAAAAGCCAAAATAGCTCCTTTAATTATTTCCCTAAGCTTTGATTTGAAACCTGTAAATTATTTCCATTGAACCTTTCTATTGTCTTGCAAAAGCAAGAAGAACATAGCATCATAGATTTTCAGCTGGAAGGAACCCCAGAGGTTTCTAATTACATATTTTACAGAAATGAGAATTAAAGACTGAAGGAATCTAGTGAAATTTACAATGTTGCAATATTGGTAACAGAGCTAGGATTCAAATTCAGATCTAAATGTTTCTGCTATGTGGTGTCTATCCCTGTCCCTTCCACTGCCCCCAGCCCTGTTCTTCTTAACTGCAAGTCTATGTTGAAACAAGTTGAAGGTTATTGGGATTGTTGGATTTATTTTAGTCTTCTCTGCGAAGGCCCTCCCTTCCTCTGTCCTAAAATGATTCTGGGCAGGTTAATAGAAATACAAGTCCAAATCACATTATTAATAGTAATACATACACACACGTGTGCATATATAAAGAGACATGTAAATATAATATGAGGTATAGATATATAGATATCTATATAATGATTATATAAACCTGATAATGTATATTTGTATCTATATATATTATTAGACATATATATATACACATATATGTGGATGTCTATGTGTATATATTGAGAAAGTGAAGACATATGTATATGTGTATATATATGTATGTATGAATTATATATATTTATATGCAAGTATGTATGTGTGACATTATTATCTATTGCTTCTAGACTCTCATTACCCTACCACAACAATTTCATAAGATCATGGATCATGAATCTGGAACTGAAAAGAATTTAAGAATTCACTTAGCCCATACTCTTCCTTTTTCATAAAAGAAAATATTTAGAGAAATTAAGTGATTTACCCCCCAAAGCTATCAGGTAGGGCAGTGGATGAGAGCGTAGGAAGACCTCAGTTCAAATCCAGTCTCAGATACTTACTAGTTATGTGATTGTGGACAAGTCATTTAACCTCTGCCTCAGTTTCCTCAAAATGGAGATACTCATAGCTCCCACATTTGTTGTGAAGATCAACAGAATTATAAGAGATTTGCAAAACACTTAACTCATGCCTGGCACATAGGAAGCATTTAATAAAGGCTTGTGTCTTTCCTTTTCCTTCACAAGGTCAATTAGGTGGCAAGCATCAAAGGAGAGGTTTGAGGTCCGCTGATACTACAGTCAACATTTTTCCCATTGTATTAAAGGAGATTAGATTAGGATAGCAGGATTTGCTGTCTATTGACTAGTACTGCATGTGTATACCTTGTGGTCTTCTGGGTTTAAAAATCATTTTGTCTTGCAATTATTTGTGCAGTTAAGAGAAGCTTCTTGCTGATGGCAATATCTATCAGAAGCATATTGAATTCTATTAGACCTTGTCTTCCTTCTGAGATCCCCAAGAGTCAAAGGAAACTGAGACTAGCACTTGACAAGTATTTTAAAATATAGACTAATAAGGATTTAAGCCTATGACACCAGAATTGATTAAAGGTGGCACTAATGCAAAGCAATGATCAGTTCATTTTAATTTTCTCAAAATAGTTTTTTATTGAATGTAAATTGCAGGATAATATCCAGGTCAACAGACTTGTGGACTAAGTTAATCATTTCCCAACAGGTCAGATTTAACATTTTTGGCATCTAATTTGAGGAAGCTTTTCCCCAAACTTCAAATTAGTGTAACCCAACTTATTGCTCTATCTTTCTTTTTTCTCTCAACTAGAAAAATCCTTTCTAATGGGATCCAGCTAGTTCTGCTTCCTTCTATCTTCCATGATGAAAGTTTTAATTTAAGCATCAAACAATTGGACAGAAGAAGTTACACCTTCCATTTAAATCCTGAAAATCCATGAATTTACATAGTTCAGTGAAAGGATTATCAAATAAAAAATTATTAAAACATTATCAAAAGGAAATGTCATGAAACAGAAAGAGTTCTGGATTCAGAGTCAGATGATGTGGGTTCTATGGCTTTCTTGTCTGACTTGGGGCTTTAGTTTGCTCATCTATAAATAAGGATGTTGGACCAGATAACCACTAAGGACTCTGCCAGGTCTAAATCTATGAGGCTATGATCCACTATCAAAGCTGTGGATTATTCATAGCAATTTTAATGTGTGCTGCATTGTTAGACACGTGGAATTTCTCCAAAGAAATAGTATGAAACTACAGTAAAAGGCTCAATGCCTTTTCCCCTCACTGTAATCTAATGATGATATACCCAACTAGGTTCATGCTTGGGGAATGTTGATTAAATGAACCCTCAGTATCTAGTTGCCTTCCCTCCATTCATATCATTCTAAATTTCAAAATCTGCTTTTTAAAAATGAAACCTCTTAAATAACTACTCTGGGGTAACCTCTTAAATATTATCTCTAATTAGGAGACAATTCTATGCACTTGTCTTTTAAGAGAGTCTTTTAAGAGGTCATCCATAAACTGAACTCCAACTGGACTTGATGGCAGGCATTGGAGATAACTGAAGGAATCTGACAGTCTTGGACAACTGTTTCTCATTCCACAAACCTAGAACAAACCAGGGAAGAGAGCCTTCCTGGAAAGTGAAATATTCAGCACTTTGCTCCAATTTCAAATTATGATGGACAAATGCAGCCCATTTTCCAGTTTCTTTCTCTTAGGAAGGAGTGAATTCCATAAAAACTGAGTAGGAGGTCAAATGAGAAATCAGATATACTTTCCATTTTCATGGGAATTCTGAATTTAGGGTAAAATTTTCTTTGGTCTTGTATTTTCAAAATGAAGGATTGAAGAAGGGAGGGAATGTATGAAGGTCATAAACATAAAAATGAGTAAAGGGTAAACAGAATAGTAGAATGAATAAACGAATGAATGTTGTGTTAATTGTTCACTATGTGCCAGAAATTGTATTTAGTACTAAAGATACATTTTTTAAAAAGTCTCTGACCTAAAGGAGCTTACATTTTGATGTAGACATCACATATGGAGAGGTTCAGGTTTTTTTTTTTCTTTTGCTGAGGTAATTGGGGTTAAGTGACTTGCCCAGTGTCACACAGCTAAGAAGTGTTAAGTGTCTGAGACCAAATTTGAATTCAACATCACATATGGGGAAAGCCAGTTCCGTCTGAGGGAGATTAAGAGAGGGTAGGAAGAGGAAGATGCTCCATGGCAGGTAAATGGCTTGTGTGGACTGAATGGTATATGAAATTGAAGCAAGATGCTGCTTTAAAACAACTATATTGCCTTCTAGTTAAGATGATTAATCAGAAGACTGAAGTAAAACCCCCTGAATACAATCAATCTCTCTGTGTCTCTTTCTCTGTCTCTTTCTCTGTCTCTCTCTGTATCTAACACACACACACACACACACACACACACACACACACACACACCCCAACTTATTTAAGTTCTGTCGAGGTTTTTGTTTTGTGAGGATATACTGCAACTAATTTTTGCTAATGGGTAAGGCACAGTTTCATCTAGGGCACATAGCTGCTCAAACTAAAATGAGTGGGGGTAAAAGATCTAAGAAATTTTCCAAATGACTATTGGCATCAGTGACAGCAGCTTTTCAGAAGGAGGTGAGTCACATTTCAGTTTTTTCAGTTAGAATATCATAGGATTTAGAGCTGAAATTTAGATCATAGGATTTAAAGGTAAAAATTTTACCTGAAAAAGACCTTTGAATCTAAGTCCCTCATTTTGCAGAGGAGAAAACTGAGGTGGAGGAATCAATTAAATGATCTGCTCAAGTTCACAGTGGAGCAGAACATTGATTCAAACCTAGCTCTTCTTACTCCAAATTGAGTATTCTTCTTACTAAAACAAAATATTGCATATTTGGCTTTCCAATTAAAATTAATTTTAAGGTTCCAGGAAACTGATTTTCTAAAAGAAATTGTCTAATATTGTTATTATCATTATAATTATTTCAGTTTTGCTCACTCCTATGGGAAAGGGAAGATTACTAAATCTACCTCCTTGACAACTAGGTTTATTCTAGTTAATCCAAATGAACTATCTAGTGGGAAGCTAGAAATCAAACAAACCTGTTCCTTCCCTTAGGAGAAGGACACTTTAGTTTCTAATTCTAATTTCAAATGAATTCACTGAAATCATTAAATACATTTGCTGTGGTACAATAGATTTAAAGAGTCGGGTTTAAGTTTGAATCCCAACCCTACTGGTTATCATTTCTCTGACTTAGAACAAACTACCTAATCATCCCATGCTTTAGTTCCCTCATCTGTAAAAAGTCAAAGATATTTTCTACCTGTAAATTTATAATCCTAATGAAGGACAATGCTTTGTACATGGTAGGCATTTAATAAATGCTTTATTCAATCAGTCAATCATGTGTGCCTCCTCCTAAGTTTGTGTTTTTACTTGAAATCTTAAAACTCTTTTAAGTCATGCTGCCTTCCCAACCCCAGATCCTAATATTTTAGGGTGCTTAGTGAGGCTCAGAAATTGGGTGGAAATATATGTTCAAATATCTTTTGTTTAGGGAGAAAAAGAAAGAAATGAATTAATCAAACTTAAATCTGAACAAAAATAAAATCAAAATGGACTGAGTGAAAAGAAGAAAAAAAAACTCTTAAAACCTAAGGAATTTTCAAATTAAATATCAATTTAAAAAAAATAATTTTTGAAAGCATTCACAAATGGAGAATATATCCACAGAATGAAGTTCACATGGTTTTGGTCCTCTATTCAAAATGTTTTTGAGTCCTGGGCCACTTCATTTTGTGAGATAGAGAATATATAATATGCCAATAATTAGTTTATATCTCTTGCAGCCCAAATTCAATATTTCCCAAAGGTTTTGAGAATAAGGAACATTTAGCTTTAACTTTATTAAAACAAAACATTAAGCAAACTTAATGTAGTGGCACTTGACAACTGTGTCCAAAATCCATTGTTCCATTAAATTCCAGTGTGAGGCAGATCCAGTACTTAAATTATCCTATATTGAGAAAAGGTAGATAAATGGTCACATAATTATTCCCACTTTCACTGAATCTCTTAGCTCCATCAGTTTTAGGAACAGAGTAGGAAAAGTATTTTTATTAAAAGAGAGTTTTGGGGATTGGATCTTCTAATTAATTGGTGCTTGTCCACTGATTGTTTCTCTAAGTAGACCATATTTCTGATTTTTTAAAAAAAATATCTAATTACTTCCATTAATGAAAAGAGAGCTAAAATTCAGAGTGTAGAAGAATGAGCACTGCCTAGATTATGGCCCACTTTGCTACTGGGTGACAGCCTATCATAACACTTTCCAGACGATTCTTTTCTATATATTGTCCTAAAATAACAAGTCTTTAAAAGATTTCCCAAGCTACCATTTGTTTTCATTGACAACAAAGGATCTTTTACTATATTACACAGAATGTAGTATATCTGTTCAAAGTAGGTAGAGGGATATGAATTTTTGTTATATTAGATGATAGAGAAATTGATTTATGGCCAATTTGTCTTTGTCTTCTGAAGGACATGCACAAAAATGGATATGTTCTAAACCACTCAAAGACCAATAGGAACAACAGAATAAAACAGATATAGAGTTTAAATTCTTAGTCTCAGTTCCTCTTCATATGGGAAATCCCCACTGACTTTAAAGGGAATTCCCAGGTCAGACCACTGAAGAGCCTCTCCAGAATTACGGAGCTGGAAGGAAACTTAGACTGGTTAGTTCAAACTAATGACCCCCTCCCCCAGAAGCATGAATTCCATTTTTAGCATTTTCTTTTAGTCTCTAATGTGTATAGTATTTCTTCTCTGATCCCAAATACCTCAATGTGTAGGCAATCAAATGCCTTTTCAATTTTACTAATTTGGACCATAATCTGTCAGCCATAAAATAAGTAAGCAAAATAGCCCATGATTTAACAATAGCTTTGCTTTAAGATCTGAAGGCAAAACTGATGCATGTAACTTTGAAATGAACTACCATTCAGTCCCAAAGATTCTTCAACTAAATGGACTAAGTTAAATATTAGAGCAACACTTTACAACTAGCTTTCATTTTATATTTGGAAGGAAAACAAAAAATCAATTCCCCACTGAAATCTGTTTTTAGTTCTTCCGGAAACAAGAGTAAAATATTTTATTGAATCTAAATATAGGCTTTCAGGTATTAAAAGAAATGCTATTTGCAACCAATTTGTTTCTAAATAAGATCTTGGATGAACATTTTTAATTACCAAAAAAGTTAAGGTAACAATAAACACAGGAAATATACATGAATCAAGTGTTCAGAGAGTCAGCCTTCTTTTAAGACTATAAATATCCTCCAGCTATGGCACTATTATTAGAGAGTATGAACAAAGGAAGGTATCCAGAAATAGAAGGGGGAGGGGGTAGAAAGCATCTTGGTGAGCTTGATATTCCATGGCATAGGAAACGTTTCTAACAAGCTCATGATTTTGGAGGGTTAATTGGTTTTTAAAAGGACATTTCCATGCTGTGTGTTTGCCAAGAAAATTCTTTCCCTGCCATGTTTGTTAAATTGGCAGGCTGATATTTCCTTTGAGTGACACAAGATGTGATGAAGAATTTTATCTTTACTTCCTTGCTAAAATCAGCACTGAATACTAGTCCTTTGTGAACTTGTTCAATCTTTATCAGATAGTATTTGTGAATATTAATTCAAGAACTGTTATACATCTATATTTACACATATGACCACATCCAAAGTATGTGGCATGGTGTAGCAAGAAGGATATTGGACTGATAATCCCAGGAGACATGGGTCCTCATTCCACTGTGATTAATAACTAGATAGGTGGCCACAAACAAATCTCTTAGCTTTTTTATACCTTTTTTAAAAACGATGCTTCATTCTGCCAACTTTATGGGGTCATTGTGAGAACAGAATAAAAATGCAAATGTGAAAGTTTTTTGAAAGTGATACTTTCTACATCATGTCCAAGATATCAAAATTTCATCTCCTTCTTGAACAGATTTCTGACACTATTATCTAACACAAAACCCTTTATTGTCAATGGAAACAAATGGGAGCTGGAGGCATCTTTTAAAGACTTGTTTGGGGGAGAATTATATGAAAAAAGTCTAAAGCATTATTTTAATTAAACCATCATTATTAAATAAGAAAATATCAATTATCTTTACACCACTTCTATTCCTTACACCACCACTATTGATTTAGAAAGTTCTGTTACTTCTTTGTTGATCTTTTCTTTTAAAAAAATTAAATATATCAAGCAGGGTTATAACTAAGACAAGGTATCAAAACCCTGTCCCAGGGTACAAAAATTTAGAGGCTCTAACAGCAGTTACACTTCTGCACCTTAGAAGTAGCTAAGTTTGGCACCTAGTTAGCAAGAATAATTAGTTAAAATAGGAAGTCACTTGACAATGTATTTCACCAGGGCCACCCCCAAAGTGAGCTCCTCTGTATCTCTACCTCTTATAGCATCCTCTTTCAAAGTAGATTCACAGTGTCCTGACTACTTTGTCTCTTCCCCAAAGGGTGGCATTCTGGATATCTCCTTTCCCCACACTATAATTGCTTTTGACTCCAAAGTTATTAATGGTTGCTCTTATAATAAATAGTTATCTGATAACTGATTGTAAAATACATCTTTAACATTTTGAGAGATGTTAGTTTATTGGTGTAGATCAAACTTGTGTAAAAAAGAGACTTTAAATTATATTCCTAAATATTTATATATTTCATATATATACATACATACATATATATATATATAAACTCTTCTGTTGGATGAGACAGTATGGAAATACTGATTTTCTACAGATCTTTTTCTTCTATTAATATTTCTGGCCAAGAGTTAATCAGCCTTCTGCATCAATCAATCTATTAATCAACAAAGATTTAAGCATTTAATTTAACAAGGATTTTTTTAGTGTGGTAATGGCCAATCAGATCATTATGAGAAAATATTTTATATTTTTCAAAATGTTATATTGTGGTGATGCTACATTTTGAAACAGAGATTATTTTATTGAATTCAAGGAGATACAAATCATGAAACTACAGATTGAAAATACTTTCTTCCATTTTTGAAGAAAATGAGCTAAATGCCACAACTTAAAGAAAATAAAAAACTATCTTCCTTTTCTATAGAGTGTAGATCTACACTATATTTTTTTCTGTCCTTCTTCAGTGACATATGCATGTCAAAAATCAGTATTTATTTGATGTCCCATAGAATCTCATCTAACAAACATATATTAAGTGCCTGCAAGGTATGCCTGCAAGGCATTCTGTTACACACTGGGGTGACAAAACCAAAATGTAAACCAGTCCCTGATCTCAAGGAGCTTATATTCTATTGAGGGACCTAACATGTCAACAGTTAAATATATATATGTGTGTGTGTGTGTGTGTGTGTATCTATCTATCTATATGTATACATATATATACATAAATATGTCTATATGTGTGTATATATATATATATATATAATAAGGAGAGGAGCAGGGGGAATGCACTAATGATTAAAGGGATCAGGAAATACTTTTATTAAAGATTGCTCCTAAATTGGACCTTGTAGGAAACTAAAGATTCTAAAAGGCAAGTAGGCAATCTGGACATGGAGAAAGAAGATAGAATTCTGGGGCATCAGTTAACCATATTATGTGCAAAAGAGAATAATAAGCAATAAACCTGGAAAGATGAATTCATCTTTTACCTTTAAGATACTTATTTGAAAATGTATATTTAATTCTTCTTTGCACATTCTCTATTTGTTTCCCACTCATTTCCATCAACAGTAGGTATCCCATTTTTAGCAACAAAAAGTTAAAAGCAATATGATTTATCTTTCTCCTTGCTTGAACAGTAAACCCATTTTGTTAGTTTTTTCCAACAATCTCCCACTCTTCATGATGATATTTGGGGTTTTTTTTGGCAAAGATACTGGAGTAGTTTACCATTTTCTTCTCCATCTCATTTTACACAGGATTAAGTGCAATGCCCTGGTTCACACAGCTAATAAGCATCTGAAGTCCAATTTGAGATGAGTATTCTTGACTTCAGCCTTGGTGCTGTACCATGCCATCTAGGGTTCCAGAATGAACAATTTTTATATTCATCTATTTTGTTCACAGAAAAGGCTTAAAGTATAGTAGAGAATTTAACCTATATGGTCAGGGTGATGAGATGAATTCAGTCGCAAATCAAGTCATTTGGGTATTAGAAGTTCTTATACTTATTTACTTCTTATACTTTATACTTCTTATACAAGAAAAGAAAAAAAGAAACACAAAGAAGTTTTATACCAATGTCATTGATTTTCAGGCTAATTTTGATACCCTGCAAGTTCAAATACCCATAGATCTATAGGCCGTATTCCAAAACCTATTTTCTAGGTCCTTCTTTTATACTAGGTTCTATCTTCTACCTTCATTATCTCCATCCTATATGCTTTTCTTGCTGAAGAACTTTCTACTAAAATTTCTGGCCAAGGGTGAAGACTCAGATAGGAACTAGCCTTCTGGGCCATCAATCTATAAGGATTTAAGAACCACCCTTTAGGAACACCTCTGTGACAAGTACTTCCCAGAAGGATAGGCCTCTCAGGTAGTTGGAAAATTAAAAACAAAATCAAATTTCATACATAAAAGCCTTTAGAGTTTCATTTGATTTTTGTAAAATAGCAATAGCATTTGTTCGCCATCTTTGCCAGGAATATCTTTGTCCTGTTGTCTCCTCTATGTCTCACACAAGAGACATGCACATTGTATATAGCAGACACTTAATCAAATCTGTTGATTGTTGATTGGCCATATCACATCTTAAAATGTCAAAAAAAAATTTTGTGAGCCTGAATCCAAGGATGTATTAGACAAGGAACAGGTTTGATGGGGAGCGGGAGATGGGGAGATGTTTGTTTTTTTCTGCTTCAGAAGTAGCTCCATGTGGTTTAATGTGCTAACATAACCCCGGTTTCAATATTTCAAAAGATACAGAACTTCCCAGCATGATGATAAAGTTTTCCTGTGTTCCAATAATAAAGCCCCAGTGTCCCAATAGTTTCCAGTTCCTTTATAACACAGCAGTTTGTGAAGACTAACTTGCTCCTAAGTGCCTAACCTGCAATATCAGTGTGGGAGTCGGAAACAGATGTTCACGGGACAATGCAATTTGTTGTCACTGTCGATACTATGTGGCACTTTTCCCATCTGAAATTGTTTGTGGATAGAAAAGAATGTAAGGAGTGATTCATGCCCAGAAAGATTTTTTTTATTTGCTTTATACCTGTCTTTTATTTGTTTTAAACGACTTGTTGTGAGATTATGTTATTCAAATTTGAAACAAATTGATAATTGAGAAGCTCTCAGGAGCTTTCTCTCTTATGTACTTCTTCCTTTTCCCTTCACTCTCCATAACTCATAAAGAGCTTATTGAAAATGTTAAATGTTATTTATTATTATCAGGGAATTGAGAATCATCTTTATTTTACAGAGTAATTATCTTTCTCCTGTAATATGCATAATTATATGGGAGAATAATGGTATCTTTTTATCTTGGTGATTTTTAAAGTAAGAAAATAAGTAAAGGAAAGTAAAAGTGAAGAAGTAAAGAATATATCCCCAATGGTTGAACAATGACTAGAAAATGTTCTATTGGTCATTGACTGAACTGGATCATCTTAATTTGAAATTGTCATGAATATTACAAAAGCACATGCACTAATCCATATTTACCTTAAGGAAAGATGGATTTGCCTACAAAATTAAATATAAATTTTTAGGTAATCTTAAAATATACTTAACAGTATTAAGCTACACCAAAGTCACTTAAAAATTGAGTCCAACACTTCATATGTCATTGATGAAAACACTTTTTTCCCCAAAGAAGAAGAAGAAAATAAAACCATACCTGGACATATTGGGTTTGGCAGGTGGAGGGCAAAGTGAAAGGGAGAATCCAGCTTCATTTCAGAATAGTGTCTCCAGTGTTATTTTGAACTTTGCAAGATTTGAAAAAACAACATTAAAACTCTATGTGATCGGGGCAGCTAGGTGGCGCAGTGGATAGAGCACCAGCCCTGAAGTCAGGAGGACCTGAGTTCAAATCTGGTCTCAGACACTTAACATTCCCTAGCTGTGTGACCCTGGGCAAGTCACTTAACCTCAATTGTCTCAGCAAAAATGAAAAAAAAAAATCCTCTATGTGATTGCTGTGGGTCTTTTTAAATCTGTCTTTGTTTTGTGAACTTTGGTAGAATACTTTTGAATACAACTGAATATGCTCTTAGAGACTGAATGTCAGTGAACCTAAAGAAGGAAATAGATTCATTAGGAGACCAGAGAAAGACTAGTACAGTGCTTGTCAGTGATAATGTACAAATGCATCTGCTTAGCAGAATCCTCTGCCCTTATAGATGCTGGATGATTCAAGTAATTTGGATTTAGTTGACTTGAGGATAAAGATCAACCAACGTACTATTCTAGCTCTCATTTTACTTGGGAGTCTTGTGATGTCAAGATGAGCCTTTAAAACTAAATTAATGAAAAAGGCAGCACTGAATATTTATCCTAATAAGTTGGTGGGCCTAACTGGGAACTATATTAGATCTCATCCATTATTTTGCATCCAATGGTGGAGAAGTGTTAAATGTAAAAAGCAACAGGAAGAAAGCAGAAAGAGAATGATATTTGGATAATTAATCTAAATTAGAAATTTATTTCAAATTTGCATGCTTTAAAAAATAAAATAAAATTTAATTCAGATTGTTGAGTTCTTAGCAGTATTGGTCCTAGCTTAAAAAATTGTATTTCCATATGTAATCTGACATCTCTTTTAATAAGAGTCATACCTGACTATCTCAATGCATTCTTCTTTTTAAAGTGAATTTATATGCATTAATTAATCATATCCTTCAGTTATTTTCATTTCCTTCAATATTCTTATTAACTTTCTGTAACTAATTAAATGCATTTAATTCCAACAAGCAATATGAGTTCTTAAAAAACCATTGGATTAAACTACCATCTACTTACTTGGTATAGCAATCTTATCAGAGTTTCAATGAAACTTACTTCCTATCTTAATAACCATGGAATTTTTAAAGTCCTTAAATTGCAAAATTTCCCATCTGCTTACTATTACATCTTCCAAATGCTGCTGATTTTTGCATATTAAACTTCAGTTGGGTAGATTTATGCTGTCTATTCCTGATACTCACATCGAGCAAGAGACCTTATAGAGGAAACAGAAATTCCAATCCTGATGTTACAGGAAAGACTCCAATTCTACCAGACAGAAATGATTTCAATTAAAGGGTACCAAAAACGACCTTTTGCATTTTCCTTGAACAAATCCGCTTGGTGTCAGAAAGACTCCTCAGATGCCATACCACCTCACTTTGTACAGCACAGTTAGTTAGGAGTGCTCAGAATCTCATCTTTTGATCTCAAGCGATATTTTTCTCTGTTATGTCACAGAGGTCATCTGGCTCATGTGTGACAAACTGCCGGCATAAGTCACAGTGCCAGTGGCAGAGATTTGTAACCATGTCCCTGGTCCATTGCCTTTGAATTATTTCACAGGCCCTCTGCTTTACATTTACACTCTGTCGGAAGATGAACAGGGAAAGGGAGTAAAATCAAGGGCAGGGTCTCATCCTGAAGGACAAGGGGAAACAGGTGGAAGGTTAATGGCCCTGGAGCGTATCCACAAGCCTCTCAGGGTTGATATATGGGCCTCAGGCCTAAAACGGGCATTGGCTTTCAAAGATATATTATTTCATTTGAGGAGAGACATTCTGGAGTTCCTGCATTTGTCTGCTGATAGATGATCCTCTGTCCACAATTGGTTATGGCGTGTGAGTTTTCCTTGGGCCTGCTCCCGTACATAAAAATTTTGCTGAGCTCCCCAACCTTTCACATGCCTTTAAGAATGGGACGTGTGCAAGCCCTCTGGCAGGCTGCTGGATTTCTGTTGCTGCTATTTTAGTAGTTCCTTTTGAACCATGAGGCAAGTGGGGGATGAAAGACACTTCTGTTCATTCATACAGAACTTGATAAGGGTGGCCTTGCACTCACACAAAAAGGATAGAAGGGATGTGGGGAATCAAACCTATATGGTCAGGGTGGTGAGATGAATTCAATCTCAAATCAAGTCATTTGGATATTAGAAGTTGTTATACAAAAAAGAAAAAAGAAATACAAAGAAGTTTTATACCAATGTCATTATAAAGAGCTAACTTTTCTCTTGTGTCTGAGCAAATGCTCTTAATATCTTTTCTTCCTGTTTTTAGAAACACATGGGAGGAAGAAGGGAAGGGGAAGAGATACATGAATATCAATAAATGGCCCTCCTACCAAAAACCTTGCCTCGTTGTTTAGTTGAGGGCAGTGAATTCATTGAAATGTGTTTGAATATTTTCAAAGTTATCCATAGGATATGTCTGAGTTGACATGAGCTGTTACCATTTAAAGTATTTCAAGGGAACTTACTTAGCCATAGCAGTCTAAGCATAATGATCAGTTGTTGGAACGGAACCAAGATTATCAAAAAGGTTGAATTAACCATGATGGAGAGGTGACCTGGATTGCTTAGCTACTATCTAGCTCATGAGAATCATAACATCATAGTATTAAAGCTGGAAGTAGAGGTATGCTGAAGCCAGCTCAGACTGACTTGTAAATTTTACAGATTCTTATAACCAGATCTTGTAAATTAAATTCTCAGGGTGAGCATTTACACTTCAGGTATGGGCAAACATTACAAATTAGTGCTCTATTTAAAATTTTCTTTATTACCTAGACTTTGATAAATGATGGAGAAAATATTGAAAATGGAGATTAAACTTAAAAATGTACTATGAACCAATTTCCTCAGACCCTTGGAGAGCTGGTTGTTAAACATTTACCCATCATTCTATTGCCTGGCAAAAGGGACCTGAGAGGAAGAGGGTCATAGCAGGGCTGGAAGATACTTCAGAAGCCATATTATCCTACCTTCTTATTGGACAGAGCAGGAAATTGATCTCTGAAGAGATGAAGCAGTTTTCCCAAAGTCATATAGTTAGTAAATGGGAAAACTAGATTTTAATCCAGATTCTGACTCTGATTCCATTAGTCTTCCTACTACACCAAGCTGTTGTTTAAAATACATGTAACCCCAGCATATTGTAATTCAGAGCATTTAGGCACCAATGATTTACTTTTGGTTACATATATATTTAAGTATATGTGCATATATGATATAAGCATAAGTACATACATATATATGTATCCTTATGAGTGCATGTCTATAAATATATGTGGGCTGTAAGCACACTGTATACATTATTATACATACGTGTGTGTACTGCATTGTGTATATGCACATATGTATATATAATATATATGTATAAGTTACATGCTACAACTGATTTTGAACAAAGGTTCATTTTAAATAATCTTTATATGTATATACATATATATGCAAGAGTACACATGTATGTATATGTGTAATCTGAACATATTATTCTTTATAACTATATGCTGCTGTTTTTTTATAAGTTCATATTTATTTTTCTGGTAATTAAAGGGAGGGTTTAATTTTGTTTTCAAATTTTTTGTATCCTGAGATTCATGTGTCCAGCTGGATGAATATACCTTACTGGAAGAAAACCTGAAATTTTATTTGTAAATCCTTTATTTTTTCATGTTTGTTTTTAAAGGACTGTTTTTAACCTAGGGGAATTTTTCACAATTATTGGAGAAGAAAGCAATTGATTTTAGATTAGATTTGAGTCTTTTTTTTTAATCATTTTTATATGAGAAGTGAACTTTGGGCAGACAAATCATGAAGAAATGTGAATTTGATTTTGAGGTGAGGTGTTTCTGCACAAAAAAAAAAAATTCCCCATGTCTATCTCTACTTCCACAATAAACTTTTATACCAGGTTTATCTAGGCCAAACTTTTCTGGCACTCCATATAAATTGTTACTGTTAAGTTCAGCAGTATCGGGCCATTGGTCCCCATTAAAATGACATGACATTTTAAAGATGTGTTTTTTTTTTTTTCATTTCCCTTTGAGGGTCCTACAAAATACATGTTCTGTCAGAAGGCTGAGGACTTGGGGAACATGTTGAGAACCTGCTGGACCTCTAGGAAGGAAATACAAGGACTTGTTTGAAGGAAAAACTTAGAATCAGAAATTCTACAGAAAGGGGAGAATGAATGGGGAGACTTAGCAGCTAGGAGGGGCTACTTTTCTACTTGTTGCTTTGATAATGGATAAAAGGTTGTCATGAACTACAAACTCCCAGCTGGGAGTACTGTAGATAGAATAATCCCTACAGACAGGCAGATCCCAAGCCACACAGGCCTTCTTTCCAAACAGAACATAATATGATTGTTTTCCTTTATACTTGTGGCCAGTTGGCCTCCTTTTCACATTTGAAGTTGCTTATTTCAGTTCAGTTCATTTTTAACCTTCCTTTGGGGATATGTTTCATTTCCTATTCAGTAGATCACAATCCGCCAGACTCTAGCACTGCCCAGAGCCAAAATCAAATCAAAGAATTCCACACAACTCTTCGATATAAGAACAGTCTGAATTAGTGGATACTATCAGGGTGGCAGGTCCATCTGAGCTTGGACTGGCACCTTCTTAGACTGGAGCCACGGGGCACTTCATACCTGCAATGAACTCTTTAATTGCTCATTTAGAGTTAGACAAAATGTTCCCCCCCTCCCCCAGTCAAGACTTCAAAGCCATGGGATCCACACTGAAAGCAGGGTCTCAGTATAGATGGTTGCTTATCGTTGTAAAATTAGAATAACAAATGTTCCCAGCGTGATGCAAACAGAAACCTGCCAGTATATTATCTGAGGCTGGCTGTTCCAACATGCATTCTTCGAGGAAAAGAAAGAAGCTTACTTAGAGCTCTGTTCGTCATTCTATACTGCTCATTTTAATGATATATTTAGATCTTCATCTTACTTTGTATTCTTATGTGTAATTACCCGTGTTAAAAAAAAACACTCATTAGTGTTCTGTTCCACTGACTTAATTATGCCCCTTAATTAAATCTTGACTAACTGGGGGTCACCACAGTGTCAGTGGGATTTGTCACTGTTTGTCAGCAGGTGTCTGGCCACATCTATTTCTGGTTTCTCGATGGCTAGAATTTAAGAGCTTGGTCTTTTCTCTATGCAAGGGAAGAACTGTCACTGAGAGGGCTGGGTGTTCATTAAACAATTTCTACACCACCCCCAAAGCTAGTATCCTGGGTTTCAACCATGAGGAATGCTAAATAAGGAAAGGAAAAAATTATAAACACATTTGATGCTTCCAATATGCCTTCTCTTTAGTTTTAAGTGTTTACATGTTTATATTCCTTAGCTAAAAACCAGGTTATATGTACATATATGTGCAAAATTGAGACACAGAAATCCCAAGAAAGTGCATCACAATTATAAATTGTAAGAAGAGAATTTAATTAAATTTTCACAAAGTCCTTTGCCAACACTTAGTTCATTATCAATTAATATTGACTGTAACAGATAATAATAATAATAAAGTTAAACACAACCTGAGGCCAAAGACTTTTATCTGAATGTTAAATAACTCACATATACAATTCAAAAATCACTTCTTTATTTAAAAAGAAAAAAGTCAAGTAGTAAGGCCACAATGTCTTCATATTTCATTGAGTTTGGAATTTTAGTAAGAAAAAATCAAATAGTAAGGCCATGATGTCTTCATATTTCAAATTAGTATGTTGTGAGTTTGGAATTTTAGTAAGGTACTTAAGGGAGGTATAATTCCCATGTTTGTGTATATAATAGGTACCTAATGTTCATCTGAATAATTGATTAGTCAAGACAGGCTTTCATAATTAGTTGTTGGCTTCTCAATATAAGCCCTTAAAATACTTGCTGTCAGTCTACAATGCTTTACATTTATTAATATGTTTGTAAGGGAAAAGCTTCAATAGTTATCTGAGAGTATTTCAAATTTTTCCTTGCTGGAGTTCAACTGTTTTTAAACACAATCCCTTTCTATGTTGAACTTAATTAGGAGACAACATATGGGTGCAATTGAAAGAGTGCTGACTCAATAATTCTATGACCTGGGTCCAAATTTTGTTTCTGCCGTTTGCTTCTGTGATTTTGGATCTCTTGGGGCCTCTATTTCTTCATATGTACAATAAGAGAAGAGCTAGGTGGCACAGTAAATAGAGTAGGGGGCCTGGAGTCAGGAAGATTAGTCTTTCTGGATTCAAATATGACTTTAGACACTTACTAGTGATGCTGAGCAAGTCTCTTAATCCTGTTTGCCTCAGTTTCCTCATCTGTAAAATGAACTAGAGAAGGAAATGCCAAAATCACTTCAGTATCTTTGCCTAGAAAATAGGATGGCAAATAAGATGATGAAGAATTGAGCAAAACTGAAAAAAAGATAAAGGAATGGATCTGAGATGGTTTCCAAGATTTATTCTAGCTCTAGTTTTAGTACCCTATAAACTTTCTCAATGATACTTCCTTTGGACATGAGTATTTCTCAGACACTTTTAATACAGAAGAAACTTTTGGAAACTACAATGATTAATAATAAGCAAGTCACTTAAGCTCCTTGGATTTCAGCTTTGGATTAGATGGTCTATGATATTTAATGTGATCTGGAATAAAAATAACTGCTTTTCAGTTAAGGCATTATTGTCCACCTTCTGAAAATTGCAGTGTAAGTGAGAAAATGGGCTCTAAAATCTCATCATCAATAGGAAGTTTGGTGATTTTTTAGGGGGAGGGATAGTGGGGGAAATTCATTAGTGTGGTGAATTAACTCCCTCTATCTACACAGAGCAACAATTCATCTATAATTTGTAATATTACTACATTGCTTACGGACCATGGGGATTAAGGGACATGTCCATGATCATCCAGCTAGTATATGCCAGTAAACCTGAACCCAGTCTTTCCTGCTCCAAGGCCAGCTCTCTGATCACTATGTCACACCACCTCTCCTGGTGAGACTCTAGGTATTATAGAAATCACAATATATCCTCCTAGACACAGAAAGTCTATAGAAAAAAAAGAACCCACTTGAGAGAAATACACATGACTTTTCCACTTCTTATGGTCTTCACATCTAATCAATTAATGTTTTTCCTAATACCTGAATTTCAGCTGTCTTTTCTTGGGCAGAAGCCAACACCTTATATAGGAAAATGGGAATTATTTTATTGATTTGGTAATTCCACTTCAGGCTCTTCTCCTCATGGAATTTGTCAGTCATTGTGGTAGTTGGATCAACTTTGGAGACTATAGCAATAGGGATGCTTTAATATATTATATATACTCCCCAGATAGCCAGCCTGTCTCATGTTTTTATGCTCTGTCACCACAAAACCAAACACTGCTATTATTCATTTGTATGGCAAGCTTAGGTTCAAATTTCCTGATATTTGTAGAATTGAATTCATAAATGTTTTGTCCTGTTAGCATAACTGTTATTTTTTGAAGTATGGAGTATTACTTAAAACCAAGTACTTAGTGAAAAGAATTTCACATTTAGTCAATTATTATAATTAAGGATTAGAGGAGCTATGGGGATGAGATTTTCCCATTACCCTCAAATGTAAGTTCTCACCATTTCTCCTATAAGAAATACCTAACTAGTTCCTGTGTGTTTCACAGAAGTGCTTTATGATTAGCTCTAGGATTGGTCTGTTTTTCTGATGCAGTAATATTTAGAGAAAAGAGAATTGTTGTTATTAAGGGACAAATAAATTTTTAATACACATTTACATCCAATAGCTGAATAGGTGAACAGCTATTAATAGGATAGAAGTCATATGAATCCACAGTAGATTTTAAAACTGGATGGGAACTCTAAGAATGTTGTTCTAGATTTCAGTTAAATGAGCTCCATTATGTAGGCTTTCAGATAAACTACAAAGCTTTTATCTATGCTAACCTCATAGATCTCCCATTATTCTTGGTGAATAACTGAAGTTATATCTTTCGGTTTCATTAAAAATGCATTAATCCTTTTGTAGTAACCTCCCTCTAATTCACTGATTCAATTATATGCTGAATAATAAACATTTTGTTATAACAAAAAAAATTCAGCATTTGAATATGTTGTATCCATAAAATATAGAATAGAAGAATCAAACGGAGAAAAATAAGAATCTGCCTATTTTTTAAAAGCCATGTCTTCTATTCAGATAATTTTCTAGCTAGGCTTTGCTTCCATTGTTTACTGAAGACTAGTTAAAGGGCCAGATCCTGAGCAGCTTTTTTTTTTTCCCCCAATCAAATAAAAAGCTTAAGTTCCACTGAAAAACTTGGATCAGGATGTCTAGTTCTCAAAGGCCAAAGTGTAGATTCTGATTCAGGATGCTCATTTTGAACCATAAACCAGATGTGGAGATCCCCAATACTGTTTTTGAAGCAGTTCTCACAATGCTATTGCTAGATTAATTAAAATAAGAGGAAAACCCAACAGAGCTAACAAGAGCAAGACTCAGCTCTGGAAGAGCTCTCTGGCTTAGGAAAAAACAGTAAAATAGGGCCCCAAAAAGTCTTCTTCCCAGTTCTGAGTCTCCTCCTCCCTCCAGAGCAGGTATCTTATCTAGAAATATCAGCATTATTTGCAATAGTGATAAGCTAGAAGCCTTCCCAATAATATCCAGAGTGAATCAGGGATACTGATTATCACCTCTATTATTTAATATTATAATAGAAAAACATAAATAACTAATAACAGTTTGTAGGTCAGACTGTCATTCCTTAGTCCAATGATTCATTACTTCTAGACTCAATTACAAATCACATGACTGTAATTTTACCTTTCCATTTTTTTCTTACAATATCCCTCCAGTGCACTCTAGGATCCAGTCAAACTGATCTTCTTGCTAATATGAACATGGCGCTCCAACTCCCATGTTCTTTTGTAGATAGAGGTTGTCCCCCACCAATGGTTACAGTGAACTCTCTCTTACTTACCACCCTTAAATCCCCATTTCTTTCAAATCTCAAACACATCTTGCATTATATTATTATTCAAATATATCCAACTCTTTGTAACTCCATTTGGGGTTTTTCATGTCAAAGATACTGGAATGGTTTGCCATCTTCTTCTTGGGCTCAATTTACAGATGAGAAAACTGAGCAAACTAGAATAAGTCACTTGCCCAGGGTCACACAGCTAGTAAACATCTGAGGTTACATTTGAACTCAGATCTTTCTGATTCCAGGGTCAGTCCCCTATACACTGAGCTACCTAGCTGCCCCTAAATGCACCTTATATAGAGAGATCTTTTCTGAGCTCTCCAACTGCTAGTCCTTTCTTCTCAATTTCATGTTGCATTTATATATTTATTTATATTCAGTCTGTGTGTGTGTGTGTGTGTGTGTGTGTGTGTGTGTGTCCATATTGTCCTCATTGATATCACAAAGTTTCTAAGGATAGGGACTTTTATTTCTGTCTCTCAGTGTATACCACAGTAATCGGCACATAAAATAAGCTTAATATTTAACAGTATTTCAACTAACTCCAACTCTGACTCCATATCTCCACTCCAAACCTGTCTCCACTTTCTCCTTCCTCCCTTTGCTTCACATCTCACATTCATTTATCATGGATTATTTTGCATTGCATCTCATAGATAGAAGAGGTACTAATACAAACTCCTAACTGAAAAGTCCAGAGACATGAAGTATCTCATTCAAAAGCACAAAGCTAGTAAAAAACAGAACCCAGTTTATCTTCATCTTTATTATAATTTATCTCTATTAGACATGTGCATTTTTCTATGTTAACTCCTTATTCCCAGAGTACCCAACCCATTGCTTTGTACATATAACAAGTAAATACTGTTGAATTAATTGAATTGAACCATGGTGGAAACATATATATTTTATTTTTTCTGTTCAATAGTATTTTGTTTTCCAAAATGCATGTAAAGATTGTTTTCAAGATTCGTTTTTGTAAGTTTCTGTGTTCCAATTTTTTTCTTCTTCCTTTACTTCCCCCCACCTTAAGACAGCAAGCAATCTGATTTAGGTCATACATGTACAATCCTTGTAAACATATTTCCATACTTGTCATGTTGTGCAAGAAAAATGAGAGAAAAAAAAGCAAACAAAAAAAGGGTGGAAATACTATGCTTTGATCCACATTCATTCTACATAGTTCTCTCTCTGGATGCAGATGGCATTTTCCATCCCAAGTCTCTTCCAACTGTCTTGGATTACCACATAAGTAGAGATAGATAGATAGATAGATAGATAGATAGATAGATAGATAGATAGATAGATA
>JAJPUD010000013.1:1393042-1413468 GCA_023553655.1 Myrmecobius fasciatus | reverse complement strand
AGAAAGAAAGAAAGAAAGAAAGAAAGAAAGAAAGAAAGAAAGAAAGGTCAGGGGAGGTTTCACTGAAGAGAAGATATTGTAGTTGAGCCTTAAAACAGTGTGAAATGGGGAAGCCCATTCTAAGAATAAGAGAAGGGGAACAAAAGTTTAAATACATAAAAGCAGATGTTAAGGAAACAGTGAGCAGACCAGTTTGTGAGAAATATAGAATCTTTTCCGATTTTAACATGCTTTTCTCTAGAGTGCCTCTGGGTTTAAATATTCTAGCATAGAATGTTCTAAAATCCTTTACTATTCTTATGTTCTATGTTTTATGTCCAAACATTCTGAATTTTAGCTTTTCATGTTCTAAGGTCCCATATAAATCTGATAGTGTATATTAAGAGCCCTTCTAGTTCTAATAATAAAGTCTTACTCTGTTTTCCTTGGGCCCTATCTAAGGGTTTATATGCATTAGCTCTGCAAAGACTTGCCTTATCAATCAATCAGAAAGCATTTATTAAGTGCTTACTATATGTTACTATCTGTTAAGTGCTGAAGATACAAAGAAAAAATAAAAACAGTCATGGCTTCAGAGGATTAGTAAAACATGTCTCAGCAGAGAGGTGGTGTATTTTAGTGACAGAATGAAGCATTCATGGTCACACATGGCAAATGGGTTTGATTGTTCACTTAACTATATTTCTTCATTAGTCATTTCCTGGCCCCCATCTTCCCTTTGTCAGCGTGTGCATTGGGTTGGCCAGTTGCTCTGTGTTGTTAAGTGGGATGCTAATGAATGAGTGTTTTGGGGAGAGACAGAGAGAAAGAAAGAGACAGACAGACAGACAGGCATAGAAATAGACAGACACAGAGACAGAGAAAGACAGAGACAGAGAGGTTCAGAGAGACAGAGAGAAAAGGAAGGAGGGAGGGAGGAGTAAATGAAGGGAAGGTAAAAGGGAGAAAAAGAGATAGGGATAGGAGAGAGGGGCCTAATGTCTATCTAATTACTCAGTTCCCAGTGGAGGGGGAAGGGATGCACTTAAAGAATGAGATAATCAGAAAGGGAAGGTCTGAATGAACCAAGAAATCTTTCCCTTTCTCATTCATGAAAAGCATATGAAAGTAATTAACAAGAATCTTGAATCTGGCCTGTTGTTTACACTCAAGTCCTCCTACCTGCCCTAGAAGATAGGCAGGGATTTCTGTTTACCTGATTCATGTAATATAGGATCTTTCTAGTCTTTTTAGAGAAACTCATCACTGCTTAGCTATTACTTTGAACTCATCTCCTAGTTCATCATCCTCCTGGTCAGGAATCCTGCCTTCAGCCTCAATGGATTTCACTCATGGTTGCCTAGCCCTCAGGATAGCACATTCTTCACCCAAGATCCTTGAGAGATCCTTTGTAAAACTGGTCTCACTGATCTTTGAATGCCTAAGAATTTGGGGATTTTATGGTCTGCAAATTTAATATGAGTCAACAATATGACATTATGGCCACTCCAAAGCCAAAACAATTGTAGGTAACATTAAAAGGAGCATAAAGGGAGAGGTGATCATCCTACTATATAGTCTGATCTGGTAAGACTACATCTGGAATGTCATGTTTAGTTCTGGATGCTGTGTTTGGGAAAGCCATTGATAATCTGTAAAATGTCCACAAGATACTGACCAGGCTAAATGAAGAGAGAGGTTGAAAAAATGAATATGAGAATAGGAAATTTAAGCAGATAATAGCTGTTTTCAAGAACACACAAATCCCACAAAGAAGTGGGATTTAATTATCTCCAGAGGGCAGAATTAAGAAAATGGAGAAGACAGTGGCACAAATTTATGCTTTTTCTATATGGAAAAATTTCCTAATAAGTTGAGTTATATCAAAGTAGAATGGCCTGGGTTGTGACCCATCTCTTAGACTAGACACAGGTTGGTAGAGGTAGTTAAGTGGTGAAGTGGATAGAGTACTGGACCTGGAATCTGTAAGTCTGGCCTCCAGATGCTTATTGGCTTAATAACCTTAAGCAAGTCATAATCTCTGTTTACCTCAGGCTTCCCAACTCTGAAATGGGGATAATAACAGTGTTACCTCACTGAGTTGTTGTGAGAATCAAATGAGATAATATTTGCAAAAAGCACTTAAGCAAAGTGCCTAGCTATATAAATGCTTCTTTTCTTTCCTTCCTCCATTTGACTACTTGTCAAAGACGTTGTAGAAAGTAGTCTTGTTGAGCAAGATGGTGACTAAAGTCCCTTTCTGTTCTGTAATGCTATTATTCTTAATACATGAGTAAAAGTAACTAAGATAAATGCTGGATAAGGTAAAATTGGATTAGTAGATTAGAGCTGACAGTGAAGGGCCTTGAATATCAAGTTCAGGAGTATCAAGTTAAGAATTAAATGTTTAATTTACAGCAATCTGTGAATGGATTTTGAACACTCAGGTGTCAGTGCCATACACATTTGCCCCCAATGAGTGAAATTATTAATTCTTTACCTAACAGACATGGATATCAGAGTGCATACTGGGAGGTCGAGGGGAGAGAAGGAGAAGAAACCCAAGTGGATTCCACATTATCAAAGCAGAACAATTTCAGTTTCATTCAAACTCTACACCATCATCCTTAGATTTCATTTATTCTAGTTTGCAAGGCAAATTCTGCCCTAGTAAACATTGAAACAATATACCATACATTGAGTAAAATTTGGCATTTGAAACAGAATCAAATTCTTTCAATACTAGATTATGTATAAGATGCATCTATTTTATATAACACTTTGAATGTAAAAAAACAAAAACCATTCATTTCCAATAAAAAAGAAATCATTTTGATTTAGGATAGAAGTTAGATTTACAAATAAGGGTAAGAGTATCAATAGTTGTGTAGAGTGCTCAAAGATAAAGAAGTTTAAGAAATTAACCTGATATAAGATAGAACCTGGTATCTAGTAGAAGGTTCCACTAATCAGGACATGCTGTTTTTGGTTATCTTTTGCCTACCCTCATTTCTTCCTGATCTTTTTATAGCTTTTAACACTATTGATCATACTTTCCTGGATATGATATGCTCTCTGGGTTTTGATGAAAACAGCTTACTCTTGGTTCTACATCAACCTTGGTTCTACTCCTACCCTTCTGCCTGACCATTCCTCAGTCTCCTTTGCTGGCTGATTATCCATAGGGTTATCCATATGGGGTGTACTCCAAGCCTCTGCTTGAGTCCCTTTTCTCATTTCTCTCTATGTACTGAGAGTTCTTAATCTGGAGTCTGTTAATATTTCTTTAACTATTTTGACAACTGTATTTCATTATCATTGGTTTCCTTTGTAAATACTGAATGCATTATTTTGTGCATCTAAAAACATCGTTCTGATAAAGGATTTATCCATGGGTTTCACCACTCTGGATGGTGATGGATACATGAAGCAAACAAAAGTCTAGGACCTACTCTGCATATTTCCTCTCTCTCTTCTATTTTCTCTCCTTCTCTCTTTTTCTCTTCCTTCTTTTTTCTCTCTCCTTCTCCCTGTATTTATTTCTCTTTCTCTTGCTCCCTTTTTCTCTCTTTTCCTTTGTGTCTATCTCAGTGTCTCTATCTCTCTCACATATACATACACACAGACACAAACTTTCTCTTTCTCTCATATCTAATCAGAGTTTCAAGGGATTAATTTTCATCTCTATTCAAATGACTTCTCCAGCCCTAATCTCTCTCCAGAGTTTCAATCCTTATCACTAACTTCATATTAGATATTTCAAACTAGATGTCTGGACCACAGGCATATTGACCCCCAAACTCAGCTCTCTTATGAACTTTCCTGTTAGTATCAAGGGCACCACCATCTTTTCAGCACTCAAGTTCACAACTATGATACCATCCTCAGCTACTCACTCTCATCCAGCCCACATGTCCAATCAGTTGTCAAACTTTGTTTCTACCATCATGACATTTCTAGTATCCATTCCCTTCTTTCTAGCTGAAATGATACTACACTAATTCAGATCTTCCTTACTTCTCTCATGAACTATTGCAATAGCTGCATAATTTGTCTTTTTATTTCCTATCTTACCCTACTCCTATCCATCCTCCATGAAGCTTCCCAAGTAAGTTTCTTAAAGCATAGCTTTAACCATTTCACTGTCCTAATAAATATATATTCAGTGATTCCCTACTACTTCTATGACTAAACATTAACTCCTTTGTATGACATTTAAAGTCCTTCACAACCTGGTTTCAATCTATCTTTCCAGATTTATTTCATATTAATCTTCACATACTCTGTAGTCTAATCAAGCTGGCCTTCTAACTGTACTTCATACATACCACTTCATTCATTTCTTATATCTATACTTTTGAACTAGCAATCCTGGAATACACTTATTCCTTGCCTCTGCCTCTTGGAATCACTAATTTTCTTCAGAACTCAATTCAAGTAACCCCTTCTACATGAAAACTTTTCTGATCCTCCTAGCTACTGGAACTTACCTCTCTCTCTCCTGTCACTGAGAAAGTCAAAAGAAGAGAGAATGGAATAAGCATTTATGTAGTACCCACTGTGTGCCAGATACTAAGTACTTTTCTCAAATATTATCTTATTTCCTGAAACTCTGAGAGATAGGTGCTATTATTGTCCCCTATTATCCACCAGCTATCATAACCAGCTATCAATAGATATATTTATGTTCCCCAATAGTGTGTATACTTTTTTCAAGGCAATTTTTTCTTATCAGTGCCTGGCACATAATAGGAATTTAATGCTTGTTGACTGATTGATCATGAAGTCATTAGTGATTGAAAAAAAAGAAAAGAAAAAAGGGTATTTGCTATACCCTATTGATTGGTTGGTTGGCTCAGTTCCTATGATCAGACGAGATAGGTTACTTCAGTTGTCTTGACCTGGCTTTGCTATGTTCAAGTCATTTATCGTGAGTTAGCAGGAAGTTCATACATGCTGGGATGGGGTGCTAGGACATCTGATAAGGAGAAAAAAATATTCAAGCTCATGTAACCCTTAGTCCCCCTTTTTAATATGTGGCAAAACTGAGGTTCATACAGGTTAGCAGAACCAGATCTAAACCCCAAACCTCCTTTAATTACTGCCCTCACATCCTTCCACTATACCATAATTCATCAGGTGGTCACTTATTAAGTACTTGATTGTTCCATCTCTCCACTCCAAGCATTTTTTCTTGCTGCCTCATATTCCCAGAATACTATTCTTCAACATCTCTGCCTATTGCCCTCTCTGGCTTCCTTCCAGTCACAACTAAAATCCTACCTCCTACAGAAAGTTTTTTTCAGGCTCTCTTAATTATTTTCTTTTAATCCAATACTTATCTTGTTTGTACATATTTGTTTGCTTATTGGTTACTCTGTTAGATTATGAATTTCTTAAGGGTCTTTTGCCTCTTTTTGTAATCCCAATACTTAAGTCAGTGCCTGACACAGAGTAGGCACTTAAGGTTGTTGATTGATTGATTAATGAAGCAGAAAACCAGTTAAATTTTTAAAATTTTAATAACCCTTTGAGGGAGTTCTTGAAATTCTGTAATTTAAGTATTTAGGTAGTCCAGAGTGAATTTGCTTTGTAAATTCCATTAAACCAAAATTTTCAATCACCAATAAAATAACATCAATGTCAGTAGGTAGTTAATTGGTTTTTGTCAAGCAGTCAGTAAGCATTTATTAAGTTCCTAATATGCACCTAAGCAATGGGGATACAAAAAAAAAGGCAAAAGAAAGACCCAATCCTTAAAAGCTCACAATTTAATGGAGAAGACATAAAGCAAACAAATGAAATTAATTTTCAATTAAAATGTTGTTGTTCAGTCATGTCCCACCCTTTGTGATTACATTTTGAGGTTTTCTTGTAGAAATATTGGAGTGGTTTGCCATTCCTTCTCCAGCTCATTTTACAGATGAGAAAACTTAGACAAACAGAATAAAATGACTTGACCAGGATCACACAGCTAATAAGTATCTTAGACCAGATTTGAACTCAGAAAGCTGAATCTTCCTGACACCAGGTTCTCTATTCATTGTTCCATCTAGCTGCCCCAATTGAAATGATACCCTTGAGAATTTGGAGGTGGAGGAAATCCCTGATTAGTCGTTTACAAAAAATTATATGGAATATATTACTTGTTTGTACATATTGTCATCCGTTAGAATGAAAGTTCTTTGGGGAAAAGGACTCCAATGTCAAGCAAAGGACTTAGCATAGAGGAGGCATTTAATAAATGCTTGCATGTTGATTGATTCATTAGGGGGGGAAATGTTACTTTTTACCTTGTACTAGAATTTATCATCATAAGTGTAAATCATATGATAAACTCACTTGAGGAACCCTCGTATTTATGCTTTTGTCTCCATTTCTAAGAGTCTTTTGAATGACTCTCACAAGTTAATTCTCAAACTTAGGTCTCCATCAGCCTTATAACACTGCTTTTTTTTAACCCTTTTAAATTCAGTGGAGTCAGTTGTACTCACGGCTGTGCTATGGGGAAACTGTTTTATAAACTGTATGTAGTAATAACTTTTTTTCCTGTGCCTCAATCTAAAAGACACCAAAACCACTGACTAACTCAGTGTAGATATTAATCAGATGGGTTGGTTGCTGAATCAATTTGTTTGAAGGAAACCACTGGTCTCAGTTCAATCAGGAGGTCCCATCACTAGCCTTGTGTAGGCACATCTTCCTAGACAATATCACAATGTACATGTAAAGTTATATCTCTGAATAATTATGTATGTATATGAGGGGAGAATCATACCAGTCCTTCTCTGAAGAGATGTCTCCCTCAAGAGAACAGTTTGTTTGTGTGGAAAATCCTTTCCTGAAAATCCTATGTACTTTTCCAATGTAGTCAGTTGCTATTCAAAGACTAATCCATGTCTTGTGTAATAGGCAAATACATGAAATTAGTCATTTGTTCTAAATAGTATTTGAATCATCTGAAACACAAAGAGACAAAATGATTTTTTTCTTTAAAAAATGTCATTACCTCTTTTGCATCACTACCAATTTCTATCCCATTAATATTACAATCCCAACATATTCCTCCAACCCCACCTACTCTATACTCTAGGTTCTCGCTCTTTTTAATGAAAATCAATGGGGAAATGGAAGGAAAGACCTGGCAGTTTTTTCTATAGCTCTTTTGTGGAAGCACATATAGTCATGTGTCAAGTGAAACATTCATGCCAGATTTGGTTCTGTGCTTTCTGTCCCTGTTTCATTCAAATGCATACCAGATAAAGGTGTAAAGAAATGCTTACTTCAATATTGAAATGGGACTATGATTTTATCACCTCCAGTTATACAGTATACTACCCATCCATGCCTTCTCATCCTATACAGCTCTTATATTTATTCCCCCCATAAATACTCTAAAGATGATCTTACTCACTGTACTAATGGTGTTCTACCAGGTTTTTTGTTTTTTTATCATTCCATAGGCACCAACGCTTGGATTGTTATTATCTCTTGCTCTTGATATATTTCATTCAATATAATTCAACAAGCCTTTGTAAAGCTCCTACTATGTCATACACTAGAGAGAATTTCAGTCTTAGGGAACTGATTTTTTAAAGGGGACTGAATTCAGTCTGTGCTACCTAAAGATTTTCAATTAGAGAATTTCTCAGAGGGTTATGAGGGTAGGGGCAGCTATGTTTTATGCCATTCCTGGCATTCAAGTCATCCTTGGAGAAGAGCTACATTTTTCCATTACCCTTTGAGATACCCATACTTTTTATTCTTTTAACATTGTGGTATTTTCTTTCAGTTAGTATTTCTGTGAAAATACTGATATTAAAAAGTTGGTTTTGTGAATTAGCATGCAGCTTGGGATCACTGCAAATACTGTGTGAATTGAATTTCCCAAATATTTCTCCTGTTTAATTATGGGGTCCAGCTTCTTGTCTGTAAGCAATATCTATTCCAGATAACATACTGATGGAGTAACTCAATGACTCAAGACTGTCCATGTAGGTCCAAGTTATACTCTGAGAAGCAGCATATCTTTATCCATTAGAGATTTGGTTTTAGTTTGTTTTTTTTTCCTTTGTGATTGTTAGGTCCATCTTATTAATTGCAAATTGAGGCAATAGGCTAATTTAGTTAATATTTATTTGTTAAGAATAAAAAATTTAAAATTATTTAGAAAAATAGGAAACAGAAAGAATCAACATGGAACTCATAAAAGGTACTGCCTAACTCTTACCCAGAAGAAGAAAGACATCAACTAAGTTATACAGTCTTGCCTTTGCGTTAGAAGGATAGCAGTAGAAAGCTAGTATCACCACTAACCCATTTTTTAACTCTTAACTATATCTTCAACCATTAATTTTGAAGGTTGAGAATAGAAAAGAAGACTTGAAACAGTGGAGTAAATGTTTAACAACCACTCCTAAAAAAACCATGTGCATGTAATACACTTTTTAGTTTAATCTTCATTATTTACATTTTCCATCAATTTCTTAGAACTAAATAATTAACAAAACAGCCGATCAAACCTTTATTGGTAGCTTTGGAGAAGTTCCAAAGTACAAATGCTCATATAGAAAATTTAACAATCCTTTCTTGAAAGCCAGTTGAAACTGGCTCAAATAAAACCTTGGGTAGAACCTTCTTGAGAGGCAGTAGAGGGTCATCTCTTTGATTGGCTTTTTCTTCAATATGATTCTAGTTGCCCAAAAAAGCAACTTTTTTTTCTTTACATCTCTTCTCGCCCCATTTGTTTATCATTTAGATGGTATATACTATCTACCTACCTTACTTTTAATTCACCATTACCATCTCTCTAAAACACTACATATCCATATCATGTGGAATCCCAATCAGCCCATAGGTAATTTTCTCTCTCTCTCTCCCCCTAAATCTTAATATGGCACTGATACTAATGAAGCATGTGAACTTTCAATCAGTTGTCCCTCATTCTCATCCCATTATTGACTCTCTTTCTTTTCTAGTCAATGTATCTCTCTGATGATAGCTTTTATGCTGCTTTGGTTACACAATTCTTTTAAAAAAACTGTTTTATCGAGGGTCTCTTTTCATTTTTTTCTTGGTATCCCTGTCACATTCCAATGACTCATCCATGATTCCACAGAAGAATCTTATCTTATAATAGATGAGTACAGTCAACCACACTAGTCAGCACATTGGCTGTGTCTAAAATTGGATGACTTACTCCACACATATAGCTTACCACTTTTTGCCAAGAGGTAGATGTCATGGTTCACCATCATTCTTATGAAATCACAATTGGATATTATATTAGTTAAAGATCTGAAGTCTTCAGTTTTGCATCTCCTTCATATTTTTCTGATCATCATGTAAATTATTCCCCTTCTGTTTCCTTTCCTTTTGCATAAATCAGCCCCTGATATATGGCAGCCTACTTATTCACATTCATCAGGAGCTTCTGACTTTGGGTGACCTGAAACTTGAATTCTCAGTATTTATGATATTTTATAACTGTCAGTCACATAATTTCCTTTAATATTCCTTGAACTTGCCTGAGAACTGCTGTCAAGATTGTAGGATTTCCCTCAATTTTGATAAAGACATGAGGAGAAAGCCCCATGCCTATACCTCAGGATGAATACCTTTGTCAATAACTATTTGTAGCAGACATTCCAGATTCAGTAAAAAATGTTCTTGCTTGTGGACTGATGTTCTTTTACAGAGACGTGGTATGTGATGTCATGGAATTTGTAGTCCAGGGAAAAAATTACTTGGCTGAACTTTGTATGTCCTACTTTGGATCCCAAAGTTTTAGTTCCTAGAATTACCTACTTTCTCACTTTGGGGGTTGGGAAGGGAGATTTCCATCAACTTCTGGGAATGAATCTCTAGGTTCTCTGAGGCAACAGGCCAAGAGAACAGACAGCTTTGTGCCTTTATGAGCTAATTTAACTTGTGGGTAAGGAAGAGTCTGTCAACTCCACATCAGTGAAAAATTCTATTAAGGAATTCTCCCAGGAGCCATTGTGTTGGGAGAATTCCCATCATTGAAAAGACCCCAGGGATCGCTTCTTTACCTCTGTCCCTAATTTCTGTTGTATTTTTGGTGAATAATATTTAGGCTATTTGACTTCTTTCCTCCCCTCTTTGGCTGAATGCCTGGGGAGCAATCAGCCAACATGGACCCAAGGACATTTTAGTCCCTGAAAAAATCTCTTCTTCTGGCTTAGAAATTTAATTTATGCATTCAAGCCTTAAGGGAACCCCTGAGTATATTCTGTAGAATCTTCCCCCATATTATTCTTACCTTTTTCTTCTTCACTCAACCATCTATAGTACTTCAATCAGGTGTGTTCTTTTCACAGGGAATAAAATAGCCAAGATATGCTTTAATCTATGGCTTAATTGCTGAGGTGCAAAAGAATGATCCTTTGTACAAAGAGCAGACTTAAGTGGCTGATGGCACAGTTATCACTGAGTCTATGCCTGAAGAGTGTGAATTCTAAGTCTAACCCCATTATCCTGTTACCAATTCACATAATAATTACATCTCCAGGCACCATTTCTGACATTCCAACCAACTCAAAAGAAAACACATCATACTTCAGTGTTTTGTCTTTGTTGCTTATTTAACATCTGCTTGGTCAGAGAGGTGACAGCCTGGCTTTAATTATACATAGGAGATTTCTAAATTAGAGTGCAGGAAATAGGAAGTAGTGTGAAATGGAACAATACCAGCAAGAGCAAGCACTGGAAAATATCTTAAAATGTTACATCTCTTTCTTTTCTTCACCTTTTTCCATGATCTGATATTTCTTCTTTGCACATTGGTATTTATTATATGATGTCTTATATTATTAGTTGTGTTTTTATGCATGTACAACTTACATGCCCAAAAGAAGGGAAAGATTGGCTTAAATTTCTTTGCATCTCTTCAGAGGACCTATATGAGTGCTGTATTAGTAATTGCTATTATACATTGTGTGGCTGTTCCATCATGTCCAACTCTTCATGACCTTATGGACCACAGCACAGTAAGCCTTCCTGTCTTCCACTATCTCCCAAAGTCTGTCCAAACTCATGTTCGTTGTTTCCATGACACTGTCTTTATCTCATCCTACACTGTCCCCTTCTCCCTTTGCCTTTAACCTTTCTTAACATCAAAGACTTTTCCAGTGAGTCCTGTTTTTTTCATTATGTGGCCAAAGTATTCAAGCTTTAGCTTCAGTATTTGACCTTCATATGGATAGTCGGAATTAATCTCTTTATTAACTGATTTGATCTCCTTCCTGTCCACGAGACTCAAAAGTCTTTCCCAGCATCTGGACTTTCCTTATAATCCAGTTCTCAAAGCCATATTGGAAAAACCATACCTTCGACTAAATAGATCTTTGTTAGCAAGCTGATAGTCCTGATTTAAGTAGGCTGTCCATATTTGTCATAGCTTTCCTTCCAAGAAATGAGCATCTTTTAATTTCGTTGCTGCAGTTATCATTTGCAGTAATTTTTGAACCCAAGAATACAGTGCTTCCCTTTCCTCTTCTTCTATCTGCTAGAAAATGATGAAATGAGTTGTCATGATCTTAATTTTGTTTTTTGTTTTTATGTTAAGCTTCAATTCAGCTTTTATACTCTCCTCTTTCATCCTCATCAAGCAGCTTCTTAATTTTCTACCACAAGAGTGGTATAGTCTGAATATCTAAAATTGTTGCTATTAGTCCTGGCAACCTTAATTTCAGCTTTTGATTCATCCAGCCTGGCCTTGTACTCTATATATAAGGGAAATAAATGAGGTGGATATATACAAACCTTGTACTCCTTTTCCAATCTTAAATCAATCAGTTGTTCCATGTTGAATTCTAACTGTTGCTTCTTGACCCACATACAGGGAACAAGTAAAATGATCTGGTATTTTTGTCTCTTTGAGAACTTGCCACATTTTGTTGTGATACACAGTCAAAAACATTGATGCAGTCAACGAAGCAGAAGAATATCTTCTTCTGAACCTCCAAAATCTAGAGAATGCTGGCAATTTGGTTTCTAGTTCCTCTGTTTCTTCAGAAACCAATCTGCTTTTTTGCTAATTCACATATTACTGAAGCCTAGTTTGCACAATTTAAGCATAACCTTGTTGGTGTATAAAGTGGGTGATTATACAGTAATTTGAACATTCTTCAGAATGGACCTTCTTTACAATTGGGGTGTAAACCAATCTTTTCCAATCCAGTGGCCACTGTTGAATTTTCCAAATTTGCTGGCATTTTGAGTACAGCACTTAAATAGCATCATCTTTTAGGGTTTTAAATAGTTCAGCAAGAATTCCATCATCTCCACTCGGCTTATTGTTAGCAATACATCCTAATGCTTGTGGTCATGAGTACTGTTAATATTTTTCTTGTATAGTTTTTCTGTAATTACACATAGTAGGCATTCAATAAAATACTTATTGGTTAGCACTGAGAAATCTTTCATTATCTTCAAAAATTAACTTGAGTCACCTTTTGGTAACCCAGATACTCTAACTCCACTATCTCATGTTGCCTACTTTCTTGTACAGTCACATAAAACAATAGAAATAGCTAACATTGGAATTGGGCAGAGTACTCATTTGATCTTTGCAACATCCATACAAAGCAAAAATCTGTTACCATAAAAATAAAGCATTCTGGGAGTTTGTAAATTTGGATTTTGTATCCCTTGATCCTAGGGATAATTTATACTGTATAACTATTAAAGTCTCCTCCAGCTTTCACATTCTGTAGTTTTCTGCCCCTGCAAATTAAATAGTTTAGAAGAAGTTTTGATTCTCTATGATGAGCAGAGAAAGAAAGTTGGCTAAAGAGTCAACTCTACCCATTTTGGGGGACTTCATGTTTGTTAGCATCAAATAAAATTAGTTAATAATAATGTATTCTTTTCCTCAGAAGATATAGCTCTCTTCTCCATCAGCATCACAGAGAGAGAAAGAGAGACAGAGACAGAGACAGAGATAGAAAAACAGAGACAGAGAAAAAGAGATAGAGACAGAGAGAGAAAGACAGAGAGAGACAGAAAGAGACAGTGATAGAAAGACAAAGAGAGAGAGGAGAGAGAGCGAAACAGAGAGATACTATTTGGCAACCAGAGACAACAACCCTATGCAGCTTCCTGAATTTGAAAAAATATATACATTCTTGCCCTTTCTGTAACAATGGTTTCTATATGTAGACAAACTAAAAAGATCATTATTTTTTATTGTTATTAAATCTTGAAGGCAAAGACTAAAGAATATAATAGAAAGCTTTAAAATTGTGAAAGATAGAGGCAGGGATTTGCTCATCAAATCCATATACCCTATAACTTAGGAACCATCCAATTATTGAAATCACATCACTTAAAGAGATAAACTGTCAATCAATAAATCAATCAATAAGCATTTATTAAACACCTCTTGTGTGTCAGCTAAAATAACAGGAAAAAAATTAAAATAATCCTAGTCCTCAGGGAATGTACATTTTATGATAGAAACAACATGTACCATTATAAATATATAGAAATGTAAAAAATAATTACAAGATGATATTCAGCATAAGAAACTATGGGAATTAGGAGAATTTTAGAAGGTTAGAGGCCATTAGATACCACAATGAATAGAATCCTGGATCTGGAATCAAGAAGATCTGAGTTCAAATTCAGCCTTAAATAATTACCATCTGTCAGATACTGGCAAATCACTTTACTTCTTAGTTTCCTCAACTGTAAAATAGGAATGATGATAAAGTTATTGTGAGGATCAAATGCTAATGAGGTAATATTTATAAAGCACTTAGCACAGTGCCTGGCATATATAATAAACTTAATGAGTGATTGTTTCCTTCTTTTCCCTTCCTCTGTAGGAGACGGAACTTAAACTGGGTTAGGGTTTATAAGAGGTCTAGATGAAGAGGGTGTATATTCGGCATGGTAGACAGCATGTGAAAAGACACAGATATAGAAGATGAAATATAAAATGGGATGACCACCAAGAATATCAAATTAGAGAGTATGTGAAAGAGAGCAATGTATAATAAACCTGGAAAATAGATTGGAATCAGGAGTAAAAGAATTTAAATACCAAACAAGGAAGTTTGAGTTCAGTTCTAGAGGCCATAGGGAACAAAGTTTTAAGGAGAGAGGAGTGAAATATCTACAGCTGTGCCTTAGAGATATCTTTGATAACAGTGTGGAGGATAGAGAAGAGATGCTTAAGAGAGAGATACTGCCTAGGAAACTACTTCAATAGAGCAAGTGAAAAGTGATGAGAACCTATGCCACAATGGTGGCCAGGTAAATAGAGAGAAGTAGACTAAGCAAGACTTGGCAATTAATTAGATACGTGAATTGGGAAGGAGTGGGAAATTGAGGATACCTGAGATTACAAATCTAGGTTACTGGAAAGATGGTGATACCTGCTCCTGACATAATTAGGGAAGCAAGAAATAGGGGTGTATTTGGGTGATATATTAATGAATTATTTTTTGGATATGTTGAATCCAAGAAATGTTGAAGTCCATAAGTTCTGCCTTAAGGCAGAGACATTTTAGTTAAATTATATTTTCTTCTTAAGTCTAGCTCAATGAATTTTTTTGATTTAAATTATTTAGTCCTTTACCATGTACATTAATACCTGCTGCATGTATGGACATGTTTTCTTTGCAAATAAATTGTCAACTCTTTGTGGATAGAGACCCTGTTGCTTCCTGTCTAGTATTCCCCAAAACATCTCACACAGCAAAATTGAAGTAGCTCAAAAGAAATATGAGATGCACATATTTAGAGAATCTACCCCAGGTGTTCACACGGACTATTTTTGGCCAACCTGTAGTAGAGTATTCCAAGCTCATATTGGTCTGATCAGCCATAGTCAGACACAATGTAACTTGACTCTACCATGATGTTGTGTCATTTTGGTCCTTTTCAAGAAGGACAACAACTTAATCCAATATACTCTGGACTTTATCCTTGATATCTCTGAAGTTTCTCTCTTGGAAGACAGACTTGGTTTCTTACAAACCATTCCTTGCTATCTCCATCAGAGATAAAATACTGAGTTGAGTGGACCATGAGTCTGATCTCATATGTAGCATCTAGAGAAGCAGACACTGCAAATATGTGAACCTCTGAGTTCCATACCATAATTCTGAACCTTTTTCTTAATGATTCAGGATCATTATTAAGAGTATTATCTTTTCAGTGGTTGCTGAGTTGTTTTAGACTCTTCATGATCCAATTTGGAGTTTTCTTGGCAGAGATACTGGACTGATCGCCATTTCCTTCCTCATTCCAGATGAGGAAACTGAGGCAGACAGGGTCACCCAGCTAGAAAGTGTCTGAGGCTAGACCTGAACTCAAGAAGATGAGTCTTCCTGACTCCATCCACCAGCCACCTCCACCCCCCACCCCATCCACTGTGTCATCTCTGTTCTCCTGGACTATTAAAAAGTGATGTTGTTTAATTAAGACTTACTAAGGTACGCAGGATATTTTGTCTCAACTCTATTATTGGCAGACTGCAAATCAAAGAACCAAAAAACAAGTAGACACACTCCTCTGCTTTTTAGAATTCTTCTGTTAGGTATCATTAGTCACCTGTTTGTCTAAGGTGCTGCCTTCCTTTTAGCTCAGTCATCTATATGGTGATCTGAGAGTGGCCCCACCTGCCCCAAGAATATAGTACATGGGCATGGTGATATTTGTTTATTACTGAGAGAACTTGTTCCCTTATTTTATTATTCACAGAACTGGCAAATTGAGATGATCAGAAACCTAACTATAAAATAGATGGGGCATTTCTAATACATTTTGAGGTCATAGATAAACATTTATAGTAGTTACCTAAGTCTATATCATATTTTGTATTTTGAAGTCAGTTCTTTATTTACAGAAATTAGCAAAAGTGTTGTGAGAGGTATTGTGAATCATGGAAACAGAGTTAAATGGAATAAAAACTCATGTGGATAAAGGCATTTATAGCAGTTGCCTAAGTCTTTTTTCTAATATTCTAAGTATTTTTTTCTAATGCAGCTAAGTGACTTTTTCATTTTTTTATTAAAGCTTTTTATTTTCAAAACATATGAACAGATAATTTTTCAACATTGATCCTTGTGTAGCCTTGTGTTCCAAATTTTCTCCTCCTTCTCCCGACCCCCTCCCCTAGATGGCAAACAATCCAATATATGTTATACATGCTAACATATATGTTAAATCTAACATATGTAAACATTTTAATATACAATTATCTTGATGCATAAGAAAAATCAGATCAAAAAGGAAAGAAAATGAGTAAGAAAATAAAATTCAAGTGAACAACAAAAAAAGTGAGGATGTTGTGTTGAGATATTATATTTTCTATTTTGAAGTCAGTTCTTTATTAATAGAAATTGTCAAAAGTGTTGTGAGAGGCATTGGAAATCATGGAAATAAATTTAAGTGGAATAAAAACTCATGTAGAGAATTCAGTTTCCAATATTAGAGGTACCTATGACACACTGAAGGGCAGCTAGGTGATGTCGTAGATAAAGCTCTAGTTTTGAAGTAAGAAAGACACATCTCCCTGAATTCAAATCAGGTCTCAGACACGTATTAACTGTGAGACCCTGGACAAGTCACTTAACCCTGTTTGTTTCAGTTTTCTCATCTGTAAAATGGATTGGAGAAGGAAATGGCTAACCACTCCAGTATCCTGCCCCCCAAAAATCCCAAAAGGATCACAAAGAATCAGACGTGATCACAAAGAAATGACTGAACAACAACAGGAAAAAACACATCAAAATCTGTAATGATAAATGATAGCAGGGTTCATTCATTCACTCATTCATTCCTTTTGTACATTCATTTTCTACCCTTTCCTTTAGCACACAGCCCCTTCCTCAATCCCTCATTCTCATCAAATAACCTCATATTTTATTTTATTAAAGTGATGGAGGCCCTTCAGCTTGACCTTTTAAATCTCTCATTCTCCCTACAGCACCTGGGTGATAAAGTGTATAAAGCTTTGAAAGCTAAACAGAAAAGTTTATAGTTGATCCTAGAGGCACTAAGAAACCATTGGAGTTGGTTGAGTAGGAGAGTTACCTGGTCAGATATATACTTAAGGACAGTCACATCCAGAGTTTAATAAATGTTTGTTGAATAAATACAGGCTCTTTCAGCCTTGTGATAGTGAATCCATTGAGCAGTGGGATGCCCAGCATCTCTTTTTTTATACTACCTGCCTATTCATTCAAAAGCAATTGCTGCATGGGACACCCAACTGGCCCAGTGGATAGAGCATCAAACCTGGAATCAGCAGGGTGAGTTCCAGTCAGCCTCAGACATTTACTTATTGGGCAAGTCACTTAACAAAAGTCAATCACTACTGAAATACGTATCAAGGCTGAAAAAATGGGGGAGGTCTCTCTTCAGGGAATGACACTAAAATAGAAGGAATTTTGGCATTAGAGTCAGAAAGCAAAAATTCAAATCCTACCTTGGTCATTTAAGATCCAGGTCTTAGAGCTGAAAGGGACCTCAGAAACCATCTAATCCAACTCCCTTGTTTTACAGGAAAATGAAGCCTCAGGGAAATTAAATGAGTTTGGCCAAAGTCTTATAGGTATTAAGTATCAGAGGTAGAATTTGAACTCAGGCCCTCAGACTTAGAAATCAGTAAGTGTTCCTTCCACTGTACCTTGTTGTTTCCTTTTAGGTATTCAGTCAGTCAGTCATATAACATTTATTCAATGTCTACCTTGTGTCAGATACTTGCTAAACACTGAGGAAGAAAGGCCAAAAACAGTCTCTGCCCTCCAAGAGGTCACAGTCTAATGTGATAATATAGATAGATAAGATAGATAAAGCAGTGAATAGAGAACCTGAGTCCAAATTCAACCTCAGATCCATTACTGTGTGATTCTGGGCAGGTCATTTAACCCCAATTGCCTTTAAAAAAAACAAAAAAAAAAAAACAATCTAATGGGGGAGATAATATAAAAACTTCCCGATACAAACAAGATATATACAGAATAAATAGTAAACAGGAAACAAAGGGAAAACCCTAGAATTAAATGTTATCAGGAAAAACTCCTTATGGAAAGTAGGATTTTAGCTAAAAACTTAGGGTAGATACACATGCACATTTTGTGTGTATATGTATATGTATATATACACACATACATACTTATACATATACATACATATGCCTGTGCATATATATATCTATGGATGGATATGTATATATGTGTGTGTATATATATATACGTTATATATATACATATATGTATATAACTGAGAATTAAGGTTATCAGAAATCTAACTATAAAACAGGAAAAATATTACTAATAGAGCTTATATATATATATATATATTCCATACATACATATATGCAATTTGTGTGCACGCATGGGTAATTCACTCTCTGGTCTTCGGGGTCCCCATCTATCAAATGGGAAGGGTGGACGACAAGGTCTCTGAAGTTCCTCCAGCTCTAAATCCATGACCCTAGAGTGCGTTGGCATGGGAACTGAGTCTGATGCAAGATCACCCCATTAGTTAATCATTCTCTCAGGATCATTTGTTGAATACCTGCAGTGTAGAACCCTATTTGAAGAGAGGTTCTTGAGAAAGGGGGATGGTAAACATTATTGGCACAGTTGAACAGGAAGTACATTCTAAAAAGAGGAGATGTGGTCAGTCATGTGCAAGGTACAATGTGCAAGGAAATTGATTCTGTTTTCTGGAGGAGTACCACCTTCTATAAGAAACCTTTCCTAATATTAATACTAATAATATTAATACTTTACTCTTGATTATCTCCAATTTATGCTATCTATAACTTTTTTGATACTAATTGTTTTCCCTTTGTCTCCATTAGATTATGAATTTCTCCAAAGCAGGAGTAGTATTTTGCTTTTCTTTATATCTCTAGACTTAGTATCTAAAATGTAGAGTTGCTTAAAAAATGCTTATTAGTAATGAGAAAGGAAGTCCATGACACACTTAGTGAACAACTTTAAAGCACTTGATGAAGAGTTTGGATATATATGAAGAAATATTTAAGGAAGCTGATTTGGGCTTCTGTGTTTATAATGGAGAAAGAGAAATCATCTGGAAAACTACTGTAATAATTAAGGCATGAAGTGCTAAAGCCTTGACTTCTATCACCTTGGTGAAAATGCAAAAGGTCCCACTCACCTCCTGTCCCCCTCCCCAGCCTATCCCCAATGAAAGAGCTCATCCTGGAGCACACCCCTTACCACTCACTCAATAAAAAAGAGCAATAAGCCAAGCTGCCCTATTTCCCTGGTTACACATGATAAAGACAGTTTATTGCATTATGAAATAACAGTAACCCAATTATGAAGTCCATTAGCATCTCTGCTGCTTATCTCGATCTAGTCAAGAACTTGTCATTTATAAATCTTTTGTGTATTGCATCAATCAAGAGGGGAGTTTTACTGGCTGTTAATTCTCTAGTGCGGTACTGTTTTTGGAACTGGTTTAATCATTGCTAAATGTTAAATCATTTTTCTTGGACTTTGTAGCAGTTTATTGTGGAGATTATAGATAATCATCAAACTCTTTTTAATAGCACTCATAGATTCAGGTCCTTGTATGCCTCCTGTTCATAGTGATTTCCACATAGTAGGTGTGCAATGAATTTTTTAAAATGTGATTCTTTTTTTATCATCCAAGGAATTATATACATATTAAAAAGATAATAAAATTAATTTTTAAAGTATCTGGTATTAGTAACATCATAAGTTTTGATTATTCAGGGTTCAAATTATTCAATGCTTATAGAAATCAATTCAGCTTTAACCACAAAAGGATACTTCTGGTTTGGTAATTAAATATCCTCTGAAATCTTATCTGTTAACAAAAGACAAAATGATTTAGTAATTAATGGCTAACGTAAAATCACAGTCATAGTGACTTATCAAAATGAAATGCTAACTTGAGTTTTGTTGGAGAGTATAAAATATCAGAATGGAGGCAGTGTGTTAAAATAGAGGAGCTGAATTCAAAACCTGACTCTGATGGTTGTGTAGTGTTCAGCAAATCACTTAAAATGTCCTTATTTGCAAAACAGGAAAATTGGATCTTCTGGTCCCTGAGACCCCTTATCACTCCAGCTCTCTCTTCCTAGGAAAATGCGGCAACTCTCAGCCAAATGCTCACCCAATTGTACAATCCTCAAAGCCCAGGAACAAGCATGATTCTAAGTAGATCGATTTTTAAAACCCCTTTTACTAGGAAAACTGACATAAAATCTCAGTTATTTCAAGCATTTATTAAAACTTGGGTTGTGAGGAAAGAACAATGAGGTGCTGATAAGGATGAAGTCTGCCTAGGAGAGATATACACATTTTTCTTCATTTTGATGTTTACTAAACTCACTGTTCTTCTGAGAAAGCAAAAGTTTATAATGATTAACAATTCTGAGTTGTGGGAAGTTATTCCCTACAACAATCTGC
>JAJPUD010000013.1:1372007-1388032 GCA_023553655.1 Myrmecobius fasciatus | reverse complement strand
GATAGATAGATAGATAGATAGATAGATAGATAGATAGATAGATAGATAGATAGATAGATAGATAGAAAGGAGGAGAAAGATAGATACTAGGTGATATTAAATTGTGAGCTTCTTGAGAGCAGGAACTGTCTTTTGCTTTTTTTGTATCTGCTGTACTTAGCACAGTGCCTGACCCACAGTATGTGCTTATTAAATGTTTTTTGACTGATATTAGTCAATTGATATTACATAGATATAAGGTAAGGAAGAGAGAGACAGAGAGACCAGAGAAGTACAAAAAAAGAGTGAAAGAAAAGGGAAAAGAAGGAAGGAAAGAAAGAAAGGAAGGAAAGAAGGAAGAAACAAAAAAAGAGAAAGAAAGAAAGCTAAGCATTGGAAGTAGCAAGATGGTCTTTGCCCTCAAAGAATTGACATTCAGCAATTAACAAGGACCTGAAAGGGTTATACTTATAGCATATGCATTGACTTGGAGCTGGTCTCCAGGAAATGAGTTAGAATCCTGAGGAAAAGAAATAAAAGGTCCCCTGGAGAGGGTCCTGTAGATAGTCTTCAAGATCCAGATTAATTCAGCATATATTTATTAAGAAACTACCACATACTAGAACCGAGAATACAAAATAAATAATCCCTCTCTTCAAGGAATTTACATTCTAGTGGAAAAAGAGGGGAAGGGAAAGTTAGGAGCCCAACATGTGTGTGTCTGTGTCTGTGTGTGTGTGTAAGAGAGACAGACAGACAGACAGAGACAGAGAGATACACAGAAAAAAAGTGAGAAAAAGAAAGAGACACAGAAAGAGAGACAAACAGATGGGATGAAGGAAGGGAGGACAGGAGAGGAGATCCAGAAGAAAAATTGCTGGATTTAGGCAAAAGGCCTGAATTTGAACCTGCCAGTTACTGCCTATGCACAAGATATTTCATCTCAGAGTCTGTTTTTCCATATGTAAAATGAAAGGGTTGGACAAACTGACTTCCAAGTCCTTTTTCAGCTCTTGGTCTACTATCCAATATACATTAAAAATTATGTAATACACTGTATATCAAGAGGAAACAAGCATTAGTAGTTGGAGGAAATCAGGAAAGGCTTCATGGAACAGACGGCACCTGAGATAAGATTTCCTATAGGCAGGAAGAAGAAAGAATAGATTTTAGCTATGGTGGACAGTTTGTGTAAAGACACAAGGGCAGAAGTTGTAGTGCTACGTTTAGGGAAATGCTAATAATTCAGTTTGGCTGAAACTTTGAGTACATGAAGGGGGGGGTATAATATGAAATAAGGTTTTAAAAGGAGGGCTTTAGCCAGAGTCTGTTAAATTGTTTTTAAAAATATATGTATTTTACTTTATATACTTCAAAACTAGAATACATAGGCTGACTATCAAAGAAGAGTCTCTTTCTTTGTCTCTGTCTCTGCCTATCTCTGTCTCTTTTTCTCTCTGTCTTTTTCTCTTTCTCACACATGATTAGGGAAAAAAAGAAATTTACATTTAAATTGTACATAATAGATTTTTAGTTTCATGTGCAATCATCTTTTTAATTATACTATATTGTGGAAATGTTTGGTTTTATTCCATAAATTAAAAATTAGGTAAATAAATTTTTTAAAGTATTGTGAAGGTAGATAACATGGAAAGCCTTGAATGCCAAATTAAGGAGTTTGCATTTTATCCTACAAGCAATAGGAAATAACTAAAAGTTTTGGAGAATGTCTTAGAAGAAATGATAGGAGAAAAATCATAATTCAGAAACAAAATTTAAATAATCAACTACTTATGCAGATATGTAATCATGAAAATAGCAGTTTCTTCCCTTCAGACATACATAAACTTAGATGCATTGGTCTCCTAAATCTTAAAAAGTCTTTTAATATGATTAAGTCATTATTAATTCCCATTTATATAGCACTTGGAGTGTTGCAGTGAAAATATTATGAATCATAGATCAGAACAAAGGGGACAACAAATATGAATCAAATGAGGGACAGACTGGACAAGGAAAATTGGGGCTAACTCTCAAAAAAGATGTCATGATTAGCCAGCATTGCTTAGACCAAGTAACATAATGTAACTCCTTGGGAACAATTTCTAGGAAGGGGCAAATGCAATATACACAGCGATATCCAGATGTCCTCTATTTAAACCCTTCAATTTGTCTTTCCTACTTGCATTGAAGATTTAGATTGTCTTCTTCTTACAACCAGGTATAGTTCAAGTTCACAGTAATGGAAGGGAATAAACTGAAAGGGGCAGTTAGGTGGTGCAGCAGATGAAGTTCAAATCTAACCTCAGACATTTATTTATGTGACCCTGGCTAATCATTTAACCCTGTTGGCCTTAGTTCCTCACCTGTAAAATTAGTTGGAGAAGGAAATGGCAAACTATTCCAGTTTCTTTGCCAAGAAAATCTCAAATGGGTTAACAAAGAATCAGACACAACTGAAAAATGACTTACTAACAATAACTCAAAGAGAGGAGTAGGGGGAAATTAAGTAATATTCCTATTGAGCAATTCTTTAAGGTTATCTTTCTCAAAGGAAACTCTGGCCTTAAAATTGTGTGCAGCTGCCCCCTTTCCCATCTACCACATGGAATATACCATAGAGTTCTCTAGTGCAACTGAGCAAAAATCCAAAAAAGGAAGATGAGCCAACAGTAAATACCATATATACCAGTGACTCTTACATTGTGGAATAGCCTTCCAACTGAAGGAAGGAAATCAATCTATCAACATTTATTTATTGAGCACCTATTGTGAGATCTGCCCTATGGGAGATGCTTTGGGAGAAATAGCAAACCCTGATAGCATGGTCCCTGCAATTAGGGAAACAACAATCTCACTGTAGAAACATGTATAGTTAACATGTGGTAAACAATATTTAAATGGATCTGGGATCTCAATGATGCGGGCATTCCTTCCAGTCGTATGGATTGTGATTCATCATCTCAAAATGTCACCAAGAAGAGTTCTCCCAGTGTTCCAAGAGACCTCCCCAAGTGCTTTTGACATTCCCAAGGATATAAATGAGACACATGGGTTAGCCCTCACTCCTGCCACATGACCAGCCATTTTTCTTTCTTTAGCATGTAGTATTTCTTTGATCATCATTTCTCCATCTCTTTTCCCTTTATCATTCAATTAAAAAGTGCAGAATTATATAAGTATGGTTATAAATAGAAATGGAATTAAGAAAGGAAAGAGGTCATTTGGAGTTGCTGTTCAAGGAAGACTTGCAAAAAAAGATCAACCTTGAACTGCGCCCTAAAAATATGGATATTGGAAAAGTGGGGGAGAATAGGAAGGGCATTATAGATGAAAAGCATGGTGGTAGATACACAGATAGACATGGACAAGGAGTCAGAGTACTGATCCAATCAGTACTCAAGACTTATGTTAGGAATTAGTAAATAATAATAATAATAAGATGAAAAGTCTTTCCTATTCCTTGGTCTATTTGAAACTGAGCTAAGAATAAAATTTTGTAAGGTTTTATGTACTCCCTATACTGAAAAGCTCATTCATAGCTAGAATTTGTTTAGCACTTTAAATTTGCAAAATACTGGGGCAGCTAGGTGGTGCAGTGGATAGAGCACCAGCCCTGAAGTCAGGAGGGCCTGAGTTCAAATCTGGTCTCAGACACGTAACAGCTGTGTGACCCTGGGCAAGTCACTTAACCCCAATTGCCTCAGCAAAAAAAAAAAAAAATTTGCAAAATACTTCACATATATCTCATTTTAACCTCACAACAATGCTGGGAAGTAGATGCTATTATTATCCTCATTTTACAGATGAGAGAAACTGAGACAGTCAGTGATTAAGTGATTTGCCCAGGGTGACATAGCTACTAAATGTTGGTGGCCAGATTTGAATTTGAGTCTTTATGACCCCAGTTCCACTGGTGCTCCATCCATTGCACTACCTAGCTTCTTGCAACTCCTGGACTCTGTAAAATTATAATTTCACATGTGACCCAGGCTACTTGATGTTATTCTATTATTGGCCAGAGTATTAAAATGAACATCCAATAGTTTTATTCCACTGGATCCCACCTTTTTGAATATACTGGCTTACTCTGTAATTGTTATATTTTCCCTTTAGCCATTTTTTTACAATGCTTCCAGATAAGGAATGCATATGTGCTGGTAACATACAGTATATATTTGAACCTTTATATTACCTGCCTAAATTACAGAAATCAAAAATCTCCTAAATTAATAATCAGAAGAGCAGAAATCTAGACAATAATCATTTTCCTTATCAGTATCAAGTTTAATAGCAGACAGCTTAAAAAGTGTTCTTTTGTCTTTGTTTAAAGATCATTCATAAATCTGTTTCTCTAGTCAATGCTTCTTAACTTTTTCCACTTGTGACCTCTTTTTGCCTAAGAAATTTTTACATGACCCTGGGAATATATGTATGTGAAATAGGTATTCAAATCAAACATTTGCTGATAATAAAGCACAATTTTGTGACCCCCATATTCACTTATGTGACCCTACATGGGGTCCTAAATCAAAATTTAAGAAGCTGGGCTCTAGATTTTTTTTTTTTAAAGTCCCGGTGTATCTGATATTTTTTCAGGGTCTCTATTCTGCTCCTTCTCCAAGAGCTTACCTTTTCTATCAACTCCTCCAAATCCACTTCTCCACATCCACTTTCTTATTTTCAATATCTTCTTCTCTAGTAGGTCCCAAATGCCTACAAACATACTTAGGTCTGCCCCATTCTTAAATGGCACTAGATCATACCCTACCCACTAACATAGCCAATAAATTCAATCTCCAACCCCTATCCATCAGTTTAACCAGCCCTGACAATTCAATCATTATTTGTCAATGTTTCATAGCCAGTCCCTTCTCTAAGGTCATCAGCCCTGTTCTGTGTCTTTTCCCTCCTATCTTATGCTTTTGCAATAACCTCCTAATTAAGTTCCCTACCTCAAACATGTTCCCTCTAATCTGTCCTCTGAACAACTACCAAAATAATCTTAAAGCCTAAATCTCTAAATCTCTAGAATTTTCAGTGACTCTCCAGTACCACTGAATTTAAATACAAAATTCTCAATTTAGCATTTAGAGCCTTTTGGAATTTGACTCTATATTCTACCTTGGAAGACTTTATTCCTATTTTTTCCTTCATATAATCTACAATTTAGCCAAATTGGCCCATTTTTTCCCTGAATCAGCCATTCTAACTCTCCACTCCAGGCCTTTGTAGAAGCTGGCCCTCAGACCTAGAATGTTCTCTCTTCATCTCTGTCTTATAGAAACTTAAACTTTTTTCAAGCCCATCTCTTTCATGAAATCTTTTCTGCTTCTCCTGATAGTGCTTTCTCCTTCCTCAGATTATTTTATATTTACTTATCTGCTTATATGTAATATCCCACAGATGAATGTAAGCTCCAAAAGGGCAGGCAATTTATACATTCCTTTATGTGTTTTGGATCACTAGAACCTAACCCCTGTACTTAATAGACACTGGTTAAAGGATTGTTGAACTGAAAGAATTTGCATTTAGTCCCAGTACTCAATTCTTTGACAAAAGGTTATCCAACTTAAGAATCTAATTACTGCATATAGGACCATCTAAACTAGAAGCAGAGCTAGGAAAGTAAGTACAGCAAACAAATTAATTTGATTTCATTTCAGTTTGAGATTCAGAAATAAAAATGGACTTCTTATAAATATCTCTCAAAGTACTCCCATCCTCATTCTTTAGAAATATTTTGTTTCATTTTATTTCAGCACTAAGTGCTGTCCCTCAGCAAAAGGAATTATTTTAAAAAAAAATAAACTTGAATGAGTGCACTTGTCATGTCTCTGAATTTCAAAACCAAAAATAAAGACTGGATTTCACCCTGTTCCTAAAATCTTAATGTGCTATATAAATTCTAGCAATTAATTAAATATTATTTTGGGTTCCCATATTGCCTAGTTATAATCTCAAACCATACCATAGGAAACACTCAATGCTCAAAATCAAAACAAAACTTCACTGATTTCCTATTGAGATACCAATTCTTTTTTATTCTATTGCTAAATCAGCCCAATTACCCTGATTCCTTGTCCTTGAAAGAGGAGATAAAGTAATTTTTGCATATATTTTGAGGTGAATAGTACTACAGAATAGTTGGATTGTACACTGGATAAGGACACATTCATCCAATGAAACTTCCCACTTCTTGTTGTAAACAGAGTTCAGTGACATCACAGTGATAACTGGCTGCAATTAGACATTATTTAAATTACTTAGGGAAATTGTTAACTAGATTACTAATTTTCCTGGAGGAAGTAAGTTGGTTAAAACAATCTGACTCAAACCTTTCTACTCTGCCTCTCTTTTTCTTCCCCAATGATTATAAACAAGAGAGCCAAAAATAAAACTATTCTGTACATTAAATCCCCTTTCTTGCCTAAAATCAGGGAAATTTCAAGTTGGAGTGCATGTTATATTTCCCATAAGCCTTTGATACTATATTGAATACAAAGAGTTTGAGAATCAAAAGAGGCCTCAGTGGCTAGATGATTTGACCCACATTTAAATGAGTCTATATTACAATATGTTTTGAAGTGATCATTCAACCTCTACTTGGCAAAGAAACATATTCCACTTTGTTCCACTGTTATAGGAAGTTTATCATTATGTCACACCTAAATTTACCTCATTGCCACTTCCACACATTGGGCCAGGTTTTTCCCTCTTAGATCAATTCAGTTCACACTATATTAGGTGCTGAATAAATATTTTGTTGAATTGAGTGGGAAATATTCTGTTTCAGATATTTCAACTTCAAGTGAAGTGGCTTATTGTTAACTCAAAATAAAAATAGTATGTATTTGCATCATGCTTTCTAGTTATCAAGCACTTTGTTATATTATCTCATTTGGACCTCAACCCTGTTCTGTGAAGGACATCATGGAAGTGCTGTTTTACAAATGATGCAATATTCTTCTTGTTTAGTTGTTTTTCAGTCATGTCTAATTCCTTGTCTATTTGGTATTTTCTTGGAAAAGGCACTGTGGTGGTTGGCCATTTTTTTCTCCAACTCATTTTACACATGAAGAAACTGAGGCAAACAGGAGACAATGACTTGCCCAGGATCACACAGCCAGTAAGTGTCTGAGGCCAGATTTGAACTCAAGAAGATGAGTCTTGCTGGCTTCAGACTCTCTGCACTCTATGCACTATGGCACCCTCTAGGTGTTCAATGAACTAGTCTTAGGTCAAATGATTTGGTCTGTGATAAAGTATTATAGGTGTGCAGCTTAAAGGAATTTCAGAGGCCAGGTAGTTTAATTTCACCATTTATAGATGAGAAAACAGGTGGGGAAATGAGTTGTTCCAGTTCAAGCAGGTAATAAGAGATGAGCCCAGGTGCTCTTCCTCCAGGTTATCCAGAGAAGGAGTAATGAAGATAGGACTTAAACCTGGTTCTGCCAACATTGAACCCAGTCATCTTTGATCACATCTCCAAATTGTCCCATAATTTTCTAGAAATTGTTGAATTTATATTGTGGAACTAGAGCACCAAAGATGTCATCGTATTACTGTTGGAAAATGCAATCTGAATTGATACTAGTATTATTATTGAATAGGCAATAAAGTGAAACAATGGATAAAACGATGACCTTGAAGTCCAGAAGATTACTAGATATGTGACCCTTGGCAAGTCACTTAGTTTATTTGCCTCAGTTTCTTCAACCATAAAATGAAAATTCTAATAATATCTACTTTACATTGAGCATCATATGAGATTATATGCAAAAGTTCTTTACAAATCTTAAAATCTTATGCAAATAGCAACTGTTATTATCATTAAACAACAAAAAAAGAGACCAGAATATTTACCTTCTATAAGGGTGTACTTTTACTTGCCAACAGGAAAATACTGTATATCTACTCCCAGCAGAGGACCTGGGCCTGACTAGTTCCTGGAAATCTTCAGGGATTAGACATTTTGACTTAAGGTATCTCAGACAATTATTGCCCAGACCAGCCCTTTTCTTGGGTAAAATTGTTTGGATAACATCATTTTACCTACATCTTTCTTCCTACCTTCATACTTCTTCTCTTTCCTCTGAATCAAGGCAACAATAGTACACAAAATTGTGTTTCATCTACATTACTTCCCCCACCAGAATCAGAGAGAGATATCAGAACATTTTTGTGTATCCTCATAGAGCAATGTTAAGAAATTATATTCTATCTGTTCTCTTCAAAAAGAGAAAAAAATTAACAAAACCCAGCTCCTTATATTAGCTTATATTAAAATAAATACCCAAGCCATACATTTCAAATGTTTCAAGTTTTTTATACTACTTTTTTATAATCTGTGATAACTTCTAGAATAAGGGGGAAATTCTTATTTTTAACTTTCTTGAGAATATCAATTTTATATTAAATATTGGTGATGACAGAACATACAAGATCCATGATTTTATCATCTTGGATGCTTCCTTAGTCAGCAAGCATTTTTCTTAAGCACCTACTATGTTCCCAGGCACTGTGCTAAACCCCAAAGATAAAAAGACAAAAAAGAATCAGTCCCTGCCTTCAAGGAGCTTATATCCTATAGGATAGGGCTTCTTCATCATTTTTGCATCATGACTTCCTTTGGCAGTCTGGTGGAGTCTATGGGGATTCCTTCTCAGAAAATTTTTTCTTAATCAATAAAATGAATTACATAAGATTAAATTCACAGATCCCAAATTGAGAACTCTTTGTATAGAGAAAGAAATATGTACATGTTTAAGCATATTAAAATATATAAGAAAAAAAGACATAATTACAAAAGTTTTCTGAGGGAAGACACTATCAGCAGAGAAAATCAGGAGAGGTCTCATATATAAACATTCCAAGCAGTTAGGAGGTACAATGGTTCAAGCTCTGGACTTGGAAGCAAGAAAAGCTGAGGTCAAATCTAGTGCCACTTACATCCTAGCTATACAACCCTAGCAAATCACTTAGGCTGTATTTGCCTCAGTTTCCTCATTTGTAAAATCAGGTTAATAATAACATCTACCTCCCAAGGTCACTAACAAGATAAAATGAGGAACATTTTCATGAATATGCTGAACATATTCAGCACTTTGTAAACCTTAGATGGCTATATAAATATTAGCTATGATTTTTTTATCTCATTAGTCAGTGTCCAGTTTTCTAAAGATAAGCCTCTCTGCATTTAGCTGACTGGCTCTTAGTAAGTAATCAATCTATCATCACTTGGTAAGACCTTCCAAAGCCTTAGCTGTGGCTTTAAAGGCATGGGCTTGCCATGAGTCTGTATTGAAAGTTTCTCTGGTTTTGAAGATCCAGTTATAGCTTATGCTTCACTTTCATGGCCTTGGAGAATTGTGGGTGAAAGTCACCTTTGCACCAGAGTGAAACATCCCAGGAAGATCTTAGTGGAAGGACATGTATTAAGGACAAAAATTTGTCAGTGCTTTCTAAACATTTCTTGGCACATCCATGGGGTCCTAAATTTGTCTCTTGCTACTTAGCAGTACTTAATATAATTTACTCTTCAGCCCAAACATAATTTATGTAGTCTTTGTGAGAAAATAAAGTCAGATAAGCTGTAAAACCAGGTTCCCATTTGATATGTAATTCAAAAAGAAATACCAACTTCAGGCTTGAACAAGATGAGATTCTGACCTCCTGTTCCTTTTACAAAATGTTCTAATGCTAATATGAAATCAGATCCTTGTTCCCTTCCTATGAGCTGCTCCAAGGTCATCCCTCGATAAATAAAATTGTTGTGTCTTAACCAAAATAGAAAGGCATATATTATCCCCATTTGAGGCTGAGGAAAGCTACCAACTATGAAGACCATATGCAATAAATCAGCCTTATAAAAAGCCATCTTCTTTTGCCATGATCTAAACAAAAATGTGTTTTTACTGTGTATGCCTGAGGCTAATATTTTATAGGTTAGCCCAGCTAAAGCAAGTAACAGTGAATCTTTGCACCACTGTTAATGAATTAGGTCGTAGAAAAGGCCTTGTCATGGAGGGACCCTCCAATTCTATCTGCCAGTAAAGACCTGCCTGATCCTGGGCAAATCACCCCTCAGGTTCCTCAGCTTTAAAATAAAGGTATTAGACAAGATGAGTTCTGGGGGGAAGGGTCTCTTTCAGCTCTCTGTCTATGATTTTATGATTCCAGGACTTGAAACATCATCAAAATTGCCTTAAACAACTATGCCTACAATCTCCATGCTTGAAATGAGAGGTGAGACTAGAATTCCACGTAGAAAATATGTTTAGCCTTTCACCCAGTGACTTAGTCACCACAACCTGATCTGGACGGGGGGGTTATAGAACTCAAAGTTGGAAGGGACCGTACCATTCATCCAGTCCAATCTCCTCTTTTCACAGATGAGGAAACCAAAATTCAAATCAGTAAAGAACCTACCCCCAAAGTGGTTGATAGCAAGTTTTGAGATGGAAGACTTCTGACTAAAAATTACACAATGCTGTATCTTCCATAGAATAAAGATGATGTAAAATGTACCTAGAGTCAGAGGAGCTACTGTAGGTTCAAAGCCCAGGTCCAACATTTAATATCTTTGTGATCTATGGCAACTCCTTTAACCTCTTCAGGCCTTACTTTAATAACCTGTGAAAGGATCAATCCAAGTCATCTTTTAAAAAAAAACTTTAGAGTTTTTAGAACATCATAAGTGCTTAATAAATGTTTTCTTTTTGTTCATTCCTGCTCTAAACCTAAATGCTCTAATTCTATGACTTCATTGAGAAGTGGGAAATTCTTACAATCCAAAAGTTTAGTATTTATGGAAAGCAAAGTTAGATGAATTGACATTATGGTTTTTCTTTTTAAATTCTCTAAATGGTTGGGTGTAAAGTACTTTATTTAAAAATTACCACATTGATATTATCCCAGTATACTTTTACCTGGGGTATTACCAGAGATAATACACATAATATTATGAAGATATATTTATCTCATTTTGCTCTAATTGTGTACATCTTAGCCTACAAATTGTGTACATCTTAGCAACAAAATTAATTTCTAACTCTTTCTTGTGAAGATATTATAAGGGAGCCGCTCTCACTGCCTTCTCCTCCTCTTAGTCCTGAAAAAAAAAGCTTGTTTGTTCAAGCTCTGTCTTAGCTCTTGTGTTTTCACTTCTTTCCACCTCCACCATTTGAAAAAGTGAGAGAGCTGCTGCCACCACATTTGGCCCTTGAACACCATATTCTAGGTAGAGATCAATTCCCTTTCCTATATTTTATGTAAAACAAATTTGGAATCTTTGAAAAGGAAACTTACTGTGGAAAAATAAAATGCAAGATATAGAAATCTAAGAAAAAAGGATTTACAGAGCACAAAAATTATTTTCCAATGGAAATAAAAGAATTCTCTTTCTATTCCTTATTCCAGTACTGGCTGGTTTGGCTCTTAATCCAATCTATTCAATCTATTCAAAATCCTAATCTGGGGTTATTCAGGTTGACATATTAGCTAAGTATGGTGGATGCTGTGGGTTTTTTTTCCTAGGACCAAACTCATTGTGTCCAAAACAAAACTCAGTATTTTATCCCTCAAATCTTCTTCCCAACTTTTCTACTTCTGTTGAGGGTAATACCAAACTTCCAGTCATCAAGGTTTGAAGTTTCAGCATTATCTTGTTTCTTCATCCTTCCTCCCTCCCTTATATCCCTTTAATTGTTAGATCTTGTCATTTCTACTTCCACACTCTTTCTTGCTTCTATCTCCTTTCCTCATATGACCACCACCCCATTTCAGGTCTTTATCCCTTCTAGTCTAGGCTAATTCACTAGCCTCCTAATTGATTTCACCAACTCCAGTCTCTTCAAGTCATCTTTCACAAAGCTGATAAAATGATTTTCCTAAAACAAAAGTCTGACCATGATATTCCCTACTTAGTCAAATCAGCATCAGTACATCAGATTCCCCCCCCACCAAATTACCATTATTTTCTCTCCAGAAAAAAGGACTTCTTTTTCTTTTGTAAATTGTGTTTTATTCTGATCTTGAGAAATAAAACAAGCATTTTCATAGCATAATAGAATAGGAAAATATGATTGTACATGAAAATGCAAATCTATATGTAATTTGCTATTCCTTTTAAACACATTAAAATTGTCAATTTTATCTTCCTTTTTTCTTTTTCCCTACCTCCATCCTAAAGATAACTTCTTTTTCTAAATAATTATTGTTGTTTGTCCTTCATTCCTGAAAAGGATCATGACAACCGAGGTGATGCCATGATATGCAAGTGAATTGGATTTAAGTGAGGAAGATTTGTGCAAGGGAGGGACCTTTAGCTTTTTAAACTAAGGTCTTCAACAGGTCTCCGTTTGAATGGGGTTCCATCCATTCAGTGATTAAGGCTAGGTAGCAACGGAGGCAAAGAATCTCTTCTTTTACCTAGTTCAAAAAAAGCACCCCACAATCTAAACAAATAAATCTGGAAGACTCTGAGAGTTTCTGGCCAAAGCAGAAATGATTGCTATTTATATTCAATCTGAGTCAATCAGGACCCAAACAATGACCAATGGGGCTTAGCCTAGGACTTGTTGGTGACCAATGAGAATCAGATTGGTTTTGGTTTAAGGTCTTGTCCTTAAGGGAAAAAAAAATCTAGCCAGTAAACCCCTAGATATCTTGGGAGGGTTCAGAGGGGCAAAAGAAAAAAAAAATGCTTTTAAGAACAACTGAGAATTGTAGAGGTTTTGATTTAAGGCTGAGACTTGTTGAAGACCTTAATTTAAAAAAGGCTTAAGATTTCTCATTTTATCCAGGGCCACCTCCAGTCATCTTGATCTATATCTGGCCACTGGACCCAGATGGCTTTGGAAGGGAAAGTAAGGCCTCCCTCACTTAAATCCAATTCACTGACATGTCATGGCATCACTTCCCTGATGTCATTTCCTCTTAAAAAAACAAAGGACAAATAACAACAAAAACCTCCCACTTTTTCTTTTTCCCTTCCCTCCTTCCTCCTTCCCTTCCTTCCCTCTGTCTACATAGGATATCCTATTTTTACCTTTAAATAATTATTATTGTTAATGATAATAATAATAATCAAATAGTTCCTTAGTATTTTTAGACTAATCAGACATAAATTCATATACTGGCTCCAACCTTGTTAAATAAACCTTTCCCATACTCTGCAGTTCAGCCAAACTGTCCTTACTGTCCCTCATATATCAAACTCCATCTCTCTGCCTTTGATCATTTAGACAATTTCCCCACGACTACAATGCACTGCCTCCTCACTTCTATCTTTTATAAACTCCTAGCTTGTTCTAAAACTCAGTCCAAACACTATCTTCTTCATGAAGTCTTTCTTGATCCTCCTACTTTCCAATATTCTTCTCTCCCCTTGTCTTTTTATTCATTTCTATGTATTTTGTACACATTTATCTTTTTTTTGTCTCCCCAGTAGAATATAAACTAATTGGGAGCCAAAACTTTTTCACTTTTTGTCTTAGTATATTCAGTGCCTATGACAGAGTCTGTCACATAGTAGGTGTTACATAAATATTGATTGGTTGATTGAGTGTCCTGCTCCCAGTGTTGTCCCCTCTGACACAATGTTTCTTGGAAGCTTCCAACGTTCCTGGAATCTTGTTCCTATTATCTCAATTTTTCCAGTAGGCAAAATAAGGCTTCCTTCTCTCCCTTTATTCAAAGCTCACTCTCTGTAGCATTTCCCACTAAGTTCCTTTTTCTTGTCCAAAGGACAATACCTGGACTCATCTCAGTTGCAGGACAGTTTGTATGGAGCTTATACAAATTTAGATTTTCAGAATCTCTAACTTCTCCCTCACCAACAGTTCCCTTTTATGGCACATTCGGTGATGGCACCATCACTGCCAGGGGAATTGTTGTCCAAAAATCTATCACTTAAGTTTTGTAATGGAAAGATATTCTAACAGAATGCAATCTCCAGGGAGACAGAGACTTTCTTTTTCTTTTCATTTCTTTCTTCCTTTTTTTCTCCCTTCCTGACAAAATTTTATGAATTCTAGCAAACATGATCCAATCAGAATTAATATATCAAGGTTCCTCAAATAATTCCTTTCTCTCCAGATGAGATGTTCATCTCATCTGTTTTTTCTAAACTGATATTATTAGTGATAATAATACCATGACAGCAGCTTGAACTATTTAAACCCCATCAAAAATATGAGATCAAGATAATGATGGTAAGAATAATAATAGCAGTGACTAAAATGTATATGAGCATTAAGCTTTACAAATGTTTAACAAAATACATTATCTCATCTACAATTCAAATACTCTGTAGCACTTTGAAGTGTTATCAGTTTTAATGTTTGAATATTTTAGCTAATTAACAACTGAGTAACATGCATCCTAAGGGAATGGTCTACTGGCAACTTATTCATTATCTTCTATTATTGTGTATCATGTTAAAGTGACAGATATTGGAGAATATACAAGTCATCAAAATTTCACTCCTTAGAATTAAAGATGATTTAGCTAAAGTAGCTTTCTTTTTCCAAATGATGGAAAATTATTTGAAAGGGACAGCGATTTAAAGTGTGTGTATATATATGTATATGTATATATACATTGTAGTGGCAAAAAGATAATGTATAAGAGAGCAATTAATTTTTCTAAATACATAAAAAATAAGGCCAACTACCTCTGAAATGAGTAAAATATCTCAGAGTTCAAAAAAGGAAAATTTTATTATATTTGTAATAAAATGTAAGGTATTTCAGTTATGCTGAGAAGTTTGTAATTTTATAGTTATACAGTTTTTTAAAATTACAACTAAATTGGACTGCATGGCCATTGAAGCTTCTTCCAAACCTCAACTTCTGTGATTTTATATTATCACAGCCATTTTATTAATGTTCAGTCATTTCAGTTGTGTACAACTTTTTGTGACCCCATTTAGGGTTTTCCTGGCAGAGATACTAGAGTGGTTTGCCATTTTCTTCTCCAGTTCATTTTATAGATAAGAAACTCAGGCAGAGTTGTGACCTCTCCAGGGTCACCTAGCTACTAAATATCTAAGGCTGGATTTGAACTCCAGAAGATAAAATTTCTGACTCCAAGCCAGGTGCTCTATTCACTATCTTACTATTCCTCCAAATCAGCATGAAAATAGTTTTCTATTTTTGTTGATTTCTTGAGGTCCATTTTACATTTTTTATATAATAATAGCTCTTTATTTTCAAAATTCATGTACAAATAGTTTTCAGCATTCACCCTTGCAAAACCTTGTGTTCCAAATTTTTCTCCCTTCCTTCCTCCCATCCTCTCCCCTAGACAGCAAGTAATCCAACATAGGTTAAACATATGCAAGTCTACTAAACATATTTCCACATTTATCATGCTGCACAAAAAAAATCAAATCAAAAAAAGAAAAAAATGAGAAAGAGAAACGCAAGCAAACAACAACAAAGGTGAAAATACTATGTTGTGATCCACATTCAGTTCCCATTGTCTTCTCCTGGATGCAGATGGCTCTCTTCATCACTAGTTTACTGGCATTGGCCTGAATCACCTCATTATTGTGAAAAGTGCCACTTCCATCACAGTTGATTATCAAATAATCTTGGTATTGCTGTGTACAATATTCTCTTGGTTTTACACTTCACATAGCATCAGTTCATGTAAGACTCTCTAGGGCTTTCTGAAATTTGCCTTCTGATCATTTCTTTTAGATCAGTTACACAGGTATTCAGGTTTTTATAGCTCTTTGGGCATAGTTCCAAATTGCCCTCCATGATGATTGGATCAGTTCACAAGTTCAGTAACAATATATCAATATCCCAGTTTTCCCACATCCCCTCCAACATTTATCATCATTTTTTCCTAGTATCTTAGCCAAACTGAGAAACATGAAGTGGTGAGGTCCATTTTACTAATGGTATTTACATGATATTTTTTCTCCTATCTCCATACCTTTCTATATGATATTCCCCAGGCCTTAAGTACCTTTCTATATGATATTCCCCAGGCCTTAAGTACCTTTCTATATGATATTCCCCAGGCCTTAAGTA
>JAJPUD010000013.1:1337191-1371997 GCA_023553655.1 Myrmecobius fasciatus | reverse complement strand
CCAGGCCTTAAGTACCTTTCTATATGATATTCCCCAGGCCTTAAGTATACGATCTTCTTCATTTTCAGTCTCTCAGACAATCTAGATTCTTTCAGCATTCAACTCAAATACCATCTCCTATAAAAGGCCTTTCCTGATTCCTAAAGCTGGTGATAGCTTTCCTACCACATCTCCCCGACCTGGTACTGATTTTGCATATACTCTATATTTGCTGAAATACATACATGCTATTTCCTCCTAAAGAAAATAATCTCCTAATGGATGAATAAACTATGTTATATGAATGTCATGGAATATTATTGTTCTGTAAAAAATGACCAGCAGGATGATTTCAGAGAGTCTTTGAGAGACTTGAATGAACTGATTGGTGCTAAGTGAAATGAGCAGAACCAGGAGATCATTATACATGGCAACAAGACTATATGATGATCAATTCTGATAGACATGGTTCTCTTCAACAATGAGATGTTTCAAGCCAGTTCCAGTTGTTGAATGATGAAGAAAGCCATATATACCCAGGGAGAGGCCTGTGGAATCTGAGAGTGGATCACAACATAGCATTTTCACACTCTCTATTGATGTTTGTTTGCATTATGTTTTCCTTCTCAGGTTTTTTTTTTCTTATACATACATTTTTTTCTTGTACAGCAAGATAACTGTATAAATATGCATAGACATATTCGATTTGTCAAGTATTTTAACATAATTAATATGTATTAGACTTCCTGCCATCTAGAGGAGGGGGTGGGAGGAAGGAGGGAAAAATTTGTAACAGAAAGCTTTGCAAGGGTCAATTTTGAAAAATTACCCATGCTTATGTCTTGCAAATAAGAAGCTTTAATAATAATAATAATAATAATAACCTCCTTGAAGGCAATAACTGTCACTTTTTTGTATTTCTATCCTCAGTGCCTTATGTGATATTTGGCACATAGTAGGTATTTAATAAATACTGCTTGATTGATTTATTATATTAATATATTTGTATTACATACAAATATTTGAAAAAATCTTTCAGCTATATTATTTTGAGATTTTTTATGTTTCAAAGCCCAATTATCTGGATTCATCAATGTGTGATGTATGATTAATAATATCACACAATCCTTTTTAAAAACATGATTCAAAATAATAGCCAAAAACAATAGTAATAGTAATAGTTAACATTTATATGAAAAGCAGCTTTGAAGCCACCAAGACCTAGCTAGTCACTTAAGCTCTCAGTCTTCTAGGTAATATCTTAGAGGTTTGCATCCATAAACTTTTTTAAAAAAATATTTTAGTAACTAGAGTGCAACATTTTTTGGTAATCCAACATATTTTATTTTATGTGTTTAAAATTGTTATTTTGAGAAGGAGGCCTCGGGCTTCACCAGTCCTTTTCCAGTCCCATATTCTGAAACAGAGGTTACAGCATCCCTGAGGACTTTGAAGATTTGAATTGTAGGGACAACTATCAACCTACCAACAAATAGAAAGTAGAAAGGACAGCAATATGCTTAATGGGAAAGCCTTGCCAGAGTAGACATTAACTGAGGCTTTTTCATGCACAGTTGACTTTATATAAACTGATTGACACCTTTGGGGGTCGTCTTTCCACTGACTCATAATTTTTCTCACTCTTGGAAAAGGTTTCTTGTACACTTGGTATTCTCTAGTTAAAGCTGAAAATTCAACTCATCATATTTACACAATAAAAAAAAATCCATTCTGCCTTGTTTTTAATTGCAAATCCTACTCAGGGGACCAGTTCTCCTGCTTAGGAGGCAGCCCTGTGCCTTCTACAAGAGAACCAAGAGCAGTCAATTATGGTAATGAAATGTCAATAAATATAAAAATTTAATACAGTCTGCTCTTGGTGAGTGGCAGATGAGGACTTGCCTCCCAGACAAATTTGCTGCTGCTGCAAATATTAAATGCACCTGAAAGAGTAGCCCGTTGCCTGAGAGCTCTCCAAGAGGAGGAGGATGGGAGATTCAGGTACCAACTGGGCTTTCCCATTATGATATAATCGAGCAGTAAGGCCAATACTGTTCTTGACATCCATCCAAACATCTTAACTTATTATTATAAATTGAAGCTCCAATGTTCCCATGAATAATATAAAATTGGTGTCTCACAGAGACTTTTTTCTTTTCTAATGAATCAAGGAAGCATTTTCAAGGCAAAGAAAAGCATTTCTTAAAAGTAAAAGTAAAAAAATAAATACATTGGGGGAAAACTACAAAAACATCACCTTATAAAAATATCACTTTGATAGTTTTTCACAATTTTGTGGAGGTTTGGTTTTTTTCCCTAATAAACATGGGACTTCCCAAACAAATTACATTAAAAATATTTTCTCTTCTCCTCTGACAGTAATATTTAACCATAGTCACTAAGAATTTTTAGGTGGATAGTACAAATATAGATAGATGTCTATGTAGACATATCTTTATATGTATAAATGCATAGATCTATATATGTATGTTGATCTATATCTATGTAGACATGTCTGTATCTCAATATAGAGAGATATATACAAATATCTATATGTAGTTATATGTCCATGTAGACATATCTATATTTCTGTATGTGAAGATATAGATAGATAGATGTATATAGAGATATGTGTCTATGTAGACATATATCTCTATATAGTTCATTGACATTTCTAAAATAAAATTGATATTTCAGAAGTGTGTGGTATAATATAAAATTCTATTCCACAGAATCAAACTCATTCTATGGAAAAACATTGCCATTATTGCTTCCACTTGGTGAAATTTTATTTTCTTTGGCATTTGGTTTGTCCCTTTTTGATTCTTATAACATATTCAAACATAATCCTCTTTTGCAGGTGGATTATTCTGTAATTGCATCACAAGCTGGAGCCACCCTCAACAACTTGATGAGCCATGCCCAGGAACTAGTGGCCAAGCTTCGTTCTCTGCAGTTTGATCTACGAGAGTTTGTGTGTATGAAATTTTTGGTGCTCTTTAGTTTAGGTAAGAAATCTCATTACATGTATTTTGAACTGGATGTACAATGTTTTCCTGGTTTTGAAAGTTATGATGGGAACTTGGGGGAAGAGATTATTTTTTTATTAAGTTTTTCCTTTACTTCTTCGAATGCTGATTTGTTTAAGATCAATAATCACCTTGAGCATCAATTCAATTGAAGATACTAAATACCTACCATATGCAAAGCACCCTACTTTGATCCAGGGTTAGGAAAACAAAACCCAAAGTCCCTGTCCTCAGAGAGCTTACATACAAATAGCTTCAGGGTCAGGGTAAAAAGCTATTAGGATAGAGTCTTAGTTTCTTTGTTTTGGTTTGGTTTTTTTCCACAAGTAGAAATAGTACTCTTAAAGATCATTGAGAGATATGGGTGAAAGTCTCTAAGAAAAGAAGCATGATCTCCAGTAAGAATTAGAAGTCCTGAATTTCAGTTTCTCCCCTCCTTATCTGAAGAAAAAGGTTTTTATGGACACCTTGTTTCAGCACTTTGGACACCTTGTTTCAGCTCTCTGCTTTCGGTTTGGATCCAAGTATAGATGTCTGATTTGGGAAAGGAAGAAGAGGGAAAAGGGACAAAATGTGACATTGTTACTGATATAGAAAACTCCCAGTATGGCAGCTCCCTCCTCTTCTACAGATTAGATTGGTAACTCATGTGTAATTTAGAGAGTTGCCTGAGGCAATGAGAAGTTAAGTGGTTGCCCTTTGTCCCACAGTTAACATGTATCAGCAGCAAGTCTTGACTTCAAGGTCAGACCAATATCTACTACATGCTCTAAGAAGTAGATAGAAATGGAAAAATCTATTTTACAAAGTGTGTCAATGTTGATAGAACTAACTGGTTAGTTATAGACAATATTCATAAAGATGTAAACACTTGTACACATAATATCGGAAGAACTTTTGTCATGAAACTAGCAAGGAAAGAACCACATTTCTGTGTAGTATTGTTGTCATCCTGATCATTGTTGTTGTTAATATTATAGGGAAGTTTTTGGCAAGGAAAGATATCTATACAATTCAAATTGCTTAACTCAAGGTCCCTAGTAAATCAGTCAAGAAAAATCACCATTGTCAGGATTTTTTTTTTAAATAAAGGATTAAGGAGATGGATTTTTATTGACTTCAAAGGAACACATTTTTCTGCCTGTCCCTTGCTTGATTTTTGCATTTTGTTAGCTTAATAAAGCCAACTTAAATAAACTTTTTGCCAAATACATTTATTACTTATTGGCAGACAGCTGAGGAAGGAGACTTCCCTTGAAAGAAAAAATATGCAGAAATCAGATTTACCAACATATGTTTTTTCTTTAGTTTTCAGTTAGAGGATAGTTGTGAATTCATATACAACGAAATAAAACAATAATGAAATGTTTAAACTGCAAAGTAAAACAGATGTGCCTGCTTCCCAAATTGGGTCCTTTAATTTCTTAAATTCTCCTTGACAGTGCTACACAACTGTTGCTAATAAAAGGAATAGTTTGAAATAATATAACCAGAGTTAATTTTTCACATGTAGTCAGTGTTTTAAATTTTTTTTTAAAAAAAAGTGGTAGAGTTTCATAGTTTGGAAACTATGATAAAGCATAGCAAAGAGAAATGTTTAAAAAAATACAAAATCATTTTACTGATCAAATGTATTCTTCAAAGATTCTAGACTAGATTTCATTTAATGAATTTGAACACAAAAATGTTACAAAATCTCAGCTTTTGAGGCTATGTCTTCTCTCACAGAGAGGTTTTAGAAAATATTCTCAAGTAACAAGATATTATCTCCCAAATTAACCCAAGTTTGTGTATGGTAAGATTTCTAGGTTGTTGAGTTGTTTTTTTTTTTTTTTAATTCTGGTATATTTTATCAGTAATTAGTAATCGTGATGTAGTAATATCTATAGAAGGAACATTATAACCACTCAGTGATAAAATATTTAAAAAGATTCATCTCACTTCAATAGTATTTTAAATTAGCTGAATATGGGAATTTTGTTTGAAAATGTTCACATTTACTGTAAGCCAGCTTTGGTTTGTATCACTTTAATCTTTCCATGGAGTGGTCTGATTCATGTTACATAATTATTTCATTCTCTTTTATTATTTGGAAACAGGGATGGGAAGCGGACCTTTTATAAACTCACACATTGCCCTGTTGAAAATATTAAGCCAGATTTTCCCCAGTACCTAAATTACCCTATGATATTTTCTGAAATTTTTAGAGATACATAACTGTTTTAAGTCACCAGGCTATCAGTGTAGATTGAGCCTAATCATCTTTTTTTGTTTAAGTATAGACCCCTCCTTCCTTGTCCCTGCCCCCATCCACACAGAGCTTTAAAGAAAATGCAAGCAGGAGTTTCAGCCAAAATTTGCTTTTCAAAGAAGCAAAGCATTGGCAACCTAATGGTAAAATATTCCAAATAATTTTGCAATAAAAATGCTTTTGATTCATTTTAGAAGAAAATGAAAAGCAAGGGAAGCCAAATAAAAACAGTCACTTAAGAGCTAAGACACTGGTGAACAGAAATTACAAGAGATTGGTACACAGAGCAAGAGTGTGCTTTTTTTCCCAAGAGCTCTCTTTATTTTTAATCAATGCAAAACTTTATAGAGAGCTTCTGTATAGTCTACAGTGTTGGTTCCCTGATTTAGTAGGGAAATGAAAAAGCCCTGGAGTTGTTCTCAGCTTAAAGAGGCTATAGTAAGGAATTAGAGTACCAGTAACATCCACATGTGGGGAATTGCTGAGTTCAGCTCTCCTGGCTCCTGAAGAGATACTCAGAGTTTCTGTCTTGCAGGTGTTAGACTCTTCAAATTAGAATATTAGCAAATGAACTATTTAATTATCACAACATGTTTCTGAGAGCAAGATGGGGAGGGGGCGGTAATGCATACCCAGAAATTCATCACTAAGACAGCACCACCATGACCATGATAATGAAGTGGAAATTAAACAAATGTAAAGTTCCTATTAAGAAAACACTGATTTTCCCATGTATGAATGAGTAAAGACAGATTTTAAGTAATGTGGGCTGCTTTAAACTGAATCTAGAAATGAAATATATTTTGGGGATCAGAATTAAAAAGCAAGGAAAGAATAGACATCTTAAAGTGTGTTTTGCATTGAAATTTGCAGAACTTTTAAAATCCCAAATAGAATGCTATCCTTGGAAATCTTAAAGTTAACTCAGTAAAAATGGATCTGGCTCTACATTCTGAGATATGTGACAGTTTGGCTGCCACAAGAACAGTTTCCTCATCATAAATCATCCAGTTTCTCAAGACAGTGCTGGATAATGCAATACTGTACAGAGACATAAGCTATATACTTGATAGGTTTTTTATTTCAATTAAACTGCCTATAGACTGTGCCTAAATATTTAATAACCTAACTGGAGCAACCTCATTGATAACTTAGGAAATAAAAAGATTTTCTAAGTAGGGAGCTGCATTGGCTTCCTAAAATCAATGGCTCCAGAGCAGGCTAAAACACTATGGTGAATTGCTATGTTGTCTACTACCAACAAAAGCCACAATGAATCACGAGGCTAGAAATAACTGCATTTGGAGGAAGAAGGAAATATCATTATCCCCAAGCGACATCTCCATGTCATTCCAGAGAGAGATTGAATTCCTGTCAATAGGAGTCCTACAGAGCAAATGCAGAATAAGAGACAGGTTGTTCAGTTTAGGACCACACTATTCCAAATAATGCCATTATGTGGTCAAAATTGCATCATAAGGAAATTAATATATCCTAAGTACTCAGAGTACCAAGTGTTTAAAATGTGCCAGCTAAGAAATTACTTTACCTGAAGACACAATGGCTAAGTCAACTCTACTTAGCTGCCAAACTGATCTTCCTAAAGTGCAAGTGGATCACATCACCATCTACTCAATACACTTCAATGGGTCCCTATTGCCTCTAGGATCAAATATAAAGTCCTCTGTTTGGCTTTTAAAGCCCTCTATAACCTGGCCCTTTTCTACTTTTCTAGTCTTCTTACACTTTACGCCCATCCACATATCAGTCCTGTGACATGTTTGCTGTTTTTCAAAACTGGCTTGGTATTCTCTCCTTTATTGCCATATCCATTCTTCCTTGACTTCCTTCCAATCCCAGCTAAAATCTCACCGTCTACTAGAAACCTTTCCTGATTCCTTATTCTCCCTTAATGCTAGTGCCTACTCTGTGATTATTTTCATTTTATCTCATTTATATCCTGTGTATATAGTTATTTTAACACTGTCTCTCTCCCTATACCCACAACCCCACTGTCTAATGATTGTGAGTGAGCAGGTACTTGGATAACAGGAACATACTTGTTAATTTTTTGCACTTACCACAGTGTATACACATAATAGTCACTTACTAAATTCTTGTTGACTGGCTAAATGAAAATAAACCTCTGCTTTTAGATTTAAATTTAATTCAACAAATACCTAGTAGATACCTGCTATGTCAGGAGCCTTTTGTTATAGGTACTAAAGAAGACACAAAAACAAATGAGAAATTATCCCTGTGCTCATTGAATTTGCAATCCAGTAGAAAATAGATAATGAACACCCAATTAATTGTAATTATAGGACCACCAATTTAGATTCAGAAAAGGGCTTAGGTGTCATCAATTCCAACATCCATTCTACAGATAGGAAAACGAAGGCACAAATTGACTAAGGAGTTTGCCCAAGATCACTCAACCCAAAAGGATCCAACTCAGAATATGAATCTATCTATTCCTGATCCTAAACCCAAAAACTGCTCTGCTGATAATACAAAATAAAATCTGAAAAGTACATGGAAGGAATACAAAGTACTATTTTGACTACTATGACTTATTCCAAAATAAGAAGGCTCTTTTCAGACTGAGTTGAAATTTGAACTGAATCAGGAATGACTGGTGGGATAATTGGCAGGTAAAATTGGTGGGGGGGGAGGAGAAGGCTTTCCAAGACTAGGAAATGGCATGAGATGAAGCATGGAAGTGGAGAAAGGACAAGCAGTGTGTATCAGACAGAGTGTAATCTAGTTTCAAGAAATCACAGAATACCTGCAGTTGAGGGGTGTACCTTAGGTAAGATTAGAAAAATGTCACAAAGTCTCAGATGAGGAGAAGACCTCAGAGACCATCTAAAGGCAATACCCTATATTTCCACTAACATCTCTGTCAGCTAGCCTTCATCTGAAGACATTTCATGATAGGGATTCTATCTCTCAAGGAATCTTAATTTCATCTTGAATAATTCTAATTATTAGGAAGTTTTCCCAAAGATTGAGCCTAAATCTGTCTCTCTGAACTTTCCACTCATCACTTCATATTCTGCACTCTGAAGTCAAACAGTAGAAGTTTCATTCCCCTTCCATATTTGGACCCTTCAGACCCTTGAAGATAGCTTTAATTTGCTCAAGATGGCTACCATAGAATAGCAAAATTTTGGAGAATTTTGAATGACAGGTTCAGGGATCTGGATTATATTTGCAAAGGAGGAAGCCCCTTTCTTTACACTGGGAGGTGTCAGTTTAGAGTTTCCAACAATAGACCAACTGGATCAAATTTGGATATAAGGAAGATTAACTTTGAAGTGGTGTGAAAAGTGGATTAAGAGGGTGGATTGGAGGTGAAAGTTAGGATAGTATTGCCTTTGTAGAGGTCAGAAAGGATTTGACTATTCATATAGCAGCTGTGGGAATGTAAAGACAGAAACATTGAAGCTTGTCAGCTGTTTGAATGTGATCATAGATAGAGTTGAAAAGGCCAATGATGGTGCTTAGGATTTGAGCATGGAGGTCTAGAAACCTGAAATAAAACTGAAACCAAACCAGATATAATAAGGAAAACAGATTTCTGCCAAATAAGAGAAATCATCAAATGCCAGAGGCCAGGGATCAAGATGACAGTTAAAAATAAATTCTACCCCAGATAAAAATAGAGCAGTTGGGGGTCATTTTGTTCCACCAAAGAAATGAGGCAAAGATTTAGAACTGGGAGAGACCTTAGTGACCTTAGTGGTCATTAAGCCCAACTCCCTTAATTTATAGATGAGGGAAATAAAATGCAGAGGAGGATACCCTGGTCTCAGGTGATACAGGCAAACAAAGTATCATCAAATTAGGTTCGAAGGTTACATATTCTGTATGACCAACCACATTGACTCTGGGACAGGTGTTTTTTTACCTTTTTTGTGTCTTGGAGCCTTTTGGCAGTCTGGTGAAGCCTATGTGCTTCCTCCTTAGAATAATATAGTAAATAACTGAAGGAAATGTTGTTTTAATTAGAGGATAGTGAAAATGAAAATATAAAAATATTCCCATCCAAATGCATGGACCCCCTAAAATGTATCAGGTGGATCCCTGATTAATTAAGAACTTTTGCTCTAAATGTCAGACACCTAGAAAAAAGTAATTAATTGTTAAACAAGCTGAGTTAACTTTGTTTAGACTCAATTTGGACGTCTAACAAAAGTAAGAAAATGTTAAGTGATATCACTTGACCCATCTATTAAGCACTTACTGTGTGTTAAGCATTAAGTGAGATACTGGGGTTACAAACATAAAGATAGAAAAATCTCTACTTGCAAAGAGTTTACACTCTTTCAAGGGTACAAGAAGTATAGATTTAAGCATATAAAAGTAAATCCAAAGCAGTTCATTACAAAGCAGTTTGGAGAGAGGGGATCAGCAACTGATTGGTTTAGGAAAAGCTTCTTATAGAAGGAGATGATTTCAGAGCTAAATTCTTTGAGGTAGAGATGGGGAAAAAGCACATTCCAGAGGCCAACCTGTGAAAAAAGTACAGACAGATGAGTAGTACATGTGAAGATCAGAGGGGAAGCCTCCTTGATTGGACCACAGGGAGTGAAAAGGAGGAGCACTGTCTGACAATATTGAAAAATAGTTGGGTCCAGATTGTGAATGGCTTTAAAAGCTAAATAGAGGAGAATATATTTTGTTTTATGTTTTAAGAGTTAAGTTTGTTAGGAATGTTCTTTCAAAGACTGACTCTAGAAAGTAAATCACCAAAGGTGTTAAACAATTGTGAATGATTAAATGAAAGTTACACTTGCCATAGTAGCTACAATGCTGGGCTTACAGTAAGGAATATATGTTCACTTCTAGTCTCTAATACTTATTAGTTGGGAAGCCATGAACAAGTCATATGACCTTTCTAAACCTCAAGTTCCTCTTCTCTATTATGGAGAAAATAATGGCTCTTACCTTGCAGGGTTGTTGGGAGAAACAAATAAGACATTTCATATGAAGCTTTTTGGCAATCTTAAAGCATTACATAAATGCCAGCTTTTATTATTATTTACATCATTATTGTATTTACAGCAAATTCTAAATCCCATGTGTTATATAATTCCTTATTAGTTTAATAATAACAAAAACAATAGCAATAGCTAAGCCATATGTAGCACTTTAAAGATCACAAAGCACTTGTAAACCTCACAATTTGTTAGGTACTATAATGATCCTTATTTTACAGATGAGGAAATTGACAGTCCAAATAAGTAATAATAGCAGTAATATTTATATAGCCACAGGGACTAGGTAGGTGGAACAGTGGATAGAGCATGTGGTCTGGAGTAGCAAAACCTGAGTTCAAATCCAGTCTGAAACACTTGCTGTGTGACCCTGGGCAAGCCACTTACCCCTGTTTGCCTCAGTTTCCTCATCTGTAAAATGAACTGGAGAAGAAAATGATAAACCACTCTAGTATCTTTCTCAACAAAATCTCAAATGAGATTGTGAAGAGCCAGACACAACTAAACAATATGCCAGGCATTCCACTCTACGTTTTGCTAATATGTTATTTGTTCTTCACAACAATTTTGTCAAGTAGAAGCCATTATTATATCCATTTTTAATGGAAAACTGAAGGCAAATAGAAATTAAGTGACTTTCCCACGCACACAGCTAGCTAGTAAGTATCTGAGATAGGCTTCCATTTAGTATGTAGGATAGCTATCCATTCAGAACATCATTGATTTTTTTCTAATTTATTTTTAGTACATGAATCATGTTGGGAAAGAAAAATCAGAGCAAAAAAGGAAAAACCATGGGAGAGAGAAAAAATAGAAAAAAAATAAGTAAACATACAATGTGTTGGATTGCATTCAGTCTTCATAGTTCTTTTTCTGGATGCAGATGGCATTTTCTGTTCAAATTCTATTGGGTTTGCTTTGGATCACTGAACCACTGAGAAGAACCAACTCTTTCCGACTTGATCATCGCATATTCTTGCTGTTATTGTGTACTATGTATTCCTGTTTCTACTTGGATTCACTCAGCATCAGTTCATATAAATCTTTCCAGACCTTTCTAAAATCAGCTTGTTCATTATTTTTTATAGAGCAATAACATTCCATTATCTTCATATCCCAAACTTGTTTAGCCATTCCTCATTTATGGGCATCTACTCATTTTCCAATTCTTTGCCACCACAAAAAGAACTGCTACAAACATTTTTGCATATGTGGGTCCTTTTCCCTCCTTTATGATTTTCTTATGATTATTCAGTAATGACATTACTGGGACAAAAGGTATGCAGAGTTTTATAGCTCTTTGGGCATAGTTCCAAATTGCTTTCCAGAACGGTTGTATCATTTCACAATTCCACCAACAATGCATCAGTGTTTCAGTTTTTCCACATCCCCTCCAACATTTATCATTGTCTTTTCCTGTCATTTTAGCCAATCTAAAGGGTATGAGGTAGTATCTCAGAGTTGTTGTAATTTGCATTTCTCTAATCAATAGGGATTAGAGCATAGAATAGCATTGATTAAGAGCTGGGAGGGACCTTATAGATCATCTCCTGGCTCCCCCTCTTACAGAGAGATATCAAAGAGACTAAGATCTGAGAGATGTGATTTGCTCAAGTTTACACAAACAGTGGTTGGCACAGTGAGGATTGTTACCCAGGTCCTCTCATTCTTATTTACCTCATAATGACTGGTTAGGCTGGAGCACTACCAGAAAGTCCTAATTAACTATAGAGAAGACCCCATAATCTCCTAGTCACCCTTAACACCCAGTGAGTGAAGACCCTCAGCTCAAGCTATGGATTCAGGACAGTGCCAAAGAAATTATTTTTAAGGGTTGTAAAACTGTGAATACAAGTAGCTGATGATTCCCTGAATACATTCATAAATTTTCAAAAATTATTGAAAAAGAGAAGGAAAGAGAACAGTTAGCCTGCATGCTAGAGAAGGGAGAGGAGAGGCTCTTTAGGAAGTTACTGAGGAGAGAGTTATAGCAACTTTTCAATACTCCAATCATTTTCTGATCTCATAGGTACAAGTATTATCTACAACAATGTGGATTGCTATGCACCTTTGCTTGTCCATCTTCTGGTCCATGAGAAGCAATGTTGTATAGGGAACAGAACATTGAAAGACATGGGTTCAATGTCCACATGTCTGTGCCTTCGGGTTTTCTTCTTTATAAAATAAACGAATTGGACTCAGGGGCATCCGAAGTCTCTTTCAGTTCTAGATATTATGATCTTCCCACTGGTTTGTCAAAGGGGATTCACCTACTCTCTCCATTCTTTTGACATTACAAATATATCACTGGAATAATTGAGCTCTCCCTTGGTTCTATTGCTACATGATCAATGTATCTTTCTTCTATCGTGCTTTTTAAAGCAGCTACTATTTTATTATCATTATTATTGTTATAATAGCTTTTATATTTTTCAAAATACATGCAAAGATAGTTTTCAACATTCGCCCTTGCAAAACCAGATTTTTCTCCCTCCCTCCCACCTCTCCTCTCCCCTAGACAGCAAATAATCCAATTTAGATTAAATATATGGAATTCTCCTAAGCATATTTTCCCATTTATTATGCTGCACAAGAAAAATCAGATCAAAAAGGAAAAAAATAAGAAAGAAAAAACCAAGCAAATAAATAGCAACAACAATACCAAAAAAGGTGAAAATTGTGTTGTGATCCACACTCAGTCCCCAATCCTCTCTCTGGATGCAGCTGGCTCTCTCCATCACAAATCCATTGGAATTGCCCTGAATCACCTCATTGTTGAAAAGAGACAAGTCCATCACGCTTGATCTTCATATAATACTCATACTTTTTTTCAATGACATGCTTTGTACAATAAAGTTAACTTAATAATTAAAAATTTAAAGTAATATAACTCGGGGTGGGGGAGGGTGATTATGGATGTGTGTTGAGTACATACACAGACATGAAGCACTGTGATATAATGAAAAGTGTAAAACATGAGGGTCAGGATTTTCATTATGTTTCTGTGGGAATCTAGACAAGTCATTTCTATGTGCCTTAATTCCCTGGGACCTTAGATTTAGAACTGCCAGAGAGATGATTCTCACCAGTTCTTATGGTCTTATGATGGAGAGAGCCATATGTACCCAAAGAGAAGACTGTGGGGACTGAGTGTGGATCACAACATAATAATTTCATCTTTGTTGTTGTTTGCTTGCATTTACTTTTCTTTTCCTTTTTTTTTCCTTTTTGATCTGATTTTTTCTTGTGCAGCATGACAATTGTGGAAATATGTATAGAAGAATTGCACATGTTTAACATACATTTGATTACTTGCCATCTAAGGGAATGGGTAAGGGAAACGGAGGGAGAAAAAAAATTTTGAAGGTAAGGTTTTGCAAGTTGAAAACTATGCAAATATTTTGAAAATAAGCTTTATTTAAAAAAAAGATTCAGAGCTGCCACTTGTTCACTCATCCAATTATATCCAACTCCACATGACCCCATGAACTTTTGTTGGGGTTTTCTTGGCAAAGATACTGGAGTAGTTTGTCATTTTCTTCCCCAGTGTGTCCTCCTTTTACAGATGATAAACTGAATTAAATGGAATTAAGTGAATTGCCTACAGTCATACAGCAAGTAAATGCCTGAGAATTGATTTGAACTCAAATCTTATCAATTCCAGACAGCACTCTATCCCTATTTAGTAATATATTGTAATATGTTATATCATGATATAGTAACAAGATATTAGATTATAATAGATTATAACAATATGTTATATTAAAATACGTAATTATAGAGGCTAAGTATTCTGCTTTCCTTACTTTACAAGTGAGGAAACAAAGGTTCAGAAAGTACCTTGCTCAAAGTTACAGTGACTCATGGCAGAAAAGAGACAGAATTTGAACCTAGGCCCTCTGACTTCAAAGCTCATTGACTCTTGCCCTACAGTTTACCACAATAATGAAATCATAGAATTTTTATCATATTCTAGTATGTTTAGGTTGGGATGTGTATGTGTTTTGTTATTGAGCTGTTTCAATTGTATTTGACTCCATTTGGGGTTTTCTTGGCAGAGATATTGAACTGAATTGCCATTTCCTTTTCCAGCTCATTTTACAAATGAGGAAACTGGGATAAACAGAGTTAAGGGGCTTACCTAGAGTCACACAACTAGTACCTGAGGAGAGATTTGAATTCAGATCTTCCTGACTCAAGGCCCTATGCTCTATCCACTGAGCCATCCAGTAGTTCTATGTATATGTGATATGTATATAAATAAAACGAAATATATTTATATGGCAGTAAAATCAAATTAAAGACCTAAAGATGCCCTATTGATAATCTCAAGTGGAATCTGAATAGAATCCAAATCAAAAAAATGTTTTCAAATTACAGTGTAATTTTGCCTACTGTGAGCAAGCATTTAAATTATATTTATAAGGTCATAGAACTGAAGTAAAAACACATTTCTACCTACAATTTACATCCCAGAAATTGCCCTATGAGTAGATGTTTATTTAATCTGCCTGAATATTTTTCCTCCAAATTTCCAAACAGCATAATTGAAAGATCTCTCAACATAAACTCTAGATCAACCTGAAGAGTCTGTTTATTTGAAGTTGGTAGTTAGAAAACAGAACTAAATTAGACCGGCTAATTGACAACAAATTCAAAGCAATCCATTATACAATCAAGTATAAGTATGAGCAGTTTAAGATATTATAATATTCTAGAAAATGGATATAAAAACATAAGATTTTGGATTTTGAAGTCATAATTTCAGAAAATTCACCAAATATTTTATAAATATAAGGCAGTCAACTTAAAGATATGTAGACATGACAGTAAGCTGAGAGACAGTGTTGCAGAGTGGATGATGACCACAAGAATTAAGAAAACCTGAATTTAAGGCCTCCCTCTTATACGTATTCTGGAACTCTAAACTTCCAATGCCATTGGGCAAAATCTTCAGGACCTCAAGTTGAAAATAGAGATTAGGAGTTTCTATACCAGTAACTGCCTACATAAATAAAATCACATTTGTGGAAAAATGACAACAAAGGATTTTACAAAGATTTGGGATAAATAACTAATAACTAAATAATTACTTGAGGCTAGGTAGCACAGTGAATAGAATACCTGACCTGGAGCCAAGAAGGCCTGAGTTTAAATCCATTCTCAAATTTTTGATTGCTGTATGGCTCTGGATAAATCTCTTAACCCTGTTTGCCTCAGTTTCTTCATCTGTAGAATGAGTTAGAGAAGGAAATGGCAAACCATTCCAGTATCTCTGCCAAGAAAACCCCAAATGGGGTTACAAAGAATCAGAGATGATTGAAATGACTAAAACTAAACAAAAATTACTTAGATTGTTACTAAGGTCATTCTCAGCTCCAGATCTACAATTCTATCATCAGTCTACCCTGACAATGTATATATCCAGGGAGGTCATTTAACTTTCCTGCCTTTTGATTTTTTCACAGAATCACAGAGTGTTATATCTAGAAGAGACTTTTGATTACCCATTTATTACTTTCCCCTTACTTTACAGAGAGGGAAACTGAGCTTTAAAGAGGTGAAAAGGATTTGATTCAGGGTCTCAGTAGACACAGGCAAGACAAAAACTTCTTCCAAACCAATGGTCTTCTCCTTCATAAGAGTTGCCTTTTTTCAGTTTCCTTCCCTGCTTTGTGTTGTGAGAGAAAAAAGAGAGACAGAGACAGAGATAGAGACATTGAGACACATATAGAGAAAAAAAAACAAAGTGAAAATCTGTAAGAGCATGAAAGTGTTAAATCTAGAAAATAGAAAATTCCAATTTAAGTAATTATCATTACCTTACCTTATAACTATATTCTAGTTTCCTTTTTCCTTAATGAAAGAAATGAAATTTTCCTGGAAGAATTTAGCTTACATTTAGAATTTCAAGAGAAAGCATTGTTAAATGCCAACAAAAGAGATTATGGTGGAAAGTTATGGAATTCTCTTTCAGAAAGAATGCTAAAGAAAAAAAAAACCTGTCTGCCTGGAATGCCTTAGGTCAAATCATGCTTGGAAGCACAGTGATGAATGAGATTATCCTATGAGACTTTAAAATTATTGGATGAAGGTACAGATGGCCAACACTGAATTTTCAGGTGACAGAGCCAGAGAGCATACATTAGATGACATAATAAGAGACAAAAAAATTTTCAGCTGGATGGAACAATAAGCCAAATTGAATAAGATGGAATTGAATAAGTATAAACATAAAGTTTTACATGGGTTCAAAAAATCAACCACCAAAATTCAGTATGAAAGAGGTATGGCTAGACAAAGTTTCCATGAAATATATTTTAAAGATTAAGTGGACCTTAAAAGTATAGCAGTGAATGCAATTTTAGGCTAAATTTAGAGAGGCAGGTCCAGAGACAGTACTGCACAGTGCCCTCGTCATGTCACATATGGAATCTCATGTTCAATTATGGATACCATATTTTAGGAAGGGCATCGACAACATAAAGAAAATCCTGAGGAGGGCAACCAGGATAATAGGGGCCTTGATACCATGCCATATTGGGGATCAGCTGAAGAGACTAGATAAGTTTGACCTGAAGAAGGTAAGATTTAAAGAAGACATGATAACTATCTTCAAGTTTGCAAAATGGGGTCTTGATATAGAAAAGAGGTTGGCTTTATTCTACTTGACCCAGAAGGTAACACTTGGAATAATGGATAGCTGTTGTAGAGGCAGATTTCAACTCGACTCAGGGGAAAATCTTTCTAATAATTAGAGCTTCTTCAAGAATGGAATGGAAGTGGTAGGTTTCCCAGTACTGGGGGTTTTTGAACAGAGGCTGATTATAGGTGATCACTTTCCAGGAAAGTAATAGATGATTTTTATATTCTGATGGGGATTGAACTAGTTTAAGTTGAAGGTACCTTTCAACTCAGAGACTCTTTATTCTAAAAATGACATATGGGAAACTATCTCATAGCCTGGGTCCTTGGTGTTATGCTTTGTATTCCTGCCTAGTGTTTCCTCTTCCTGCTTTGAAAATACATTGCTATCACACAAAATATGAGGGAAATACCTAATCCGCTTTCAATCAACCAATAAATAAGCATGTATTGAACACCTGCTATGGGACAAGCATACAAAATGGTGTTATTATCATTTTGACTTGTCCATCTCCTAAGAACATTTGACAAAACATGAAAGCTAGATAGTGCAGTGGATAAAACACTAAGCCTGAAACCAGGAAGATTCAGATCCTGCTTCAGAGATGTTTACCAGCTCTGTGACTCTCAGTTTCTACATCTATAAAATGGAAATAATCACAGCTCCTACCTCACAGAGTTATTATGAAGATAAAATGAGATAATAATTATAAAGCATTTAGTATGGTGCTTGGCATAGTAAGTGCTATATAAATGTTAGTTGTTGTTGTTGCATTAGATCAATAATCCCTCAATCTGCTATATACCTTCCCAGAACTGCCAAATTTTTTGAGCTAGAAAAAAGCTAAGAGTTCAGCTAGACCAAGTCCCTCATTTTGCAGATAAGAAAATCCAAAGATCAGAGAATGAAAAGACTTGTATGGGTCCCACAGCTAGCTAGTGAGAGAGGCGGAAATTAAACCTGGGCATGCTGACTCTCAGAGCAATGGGCTTTCAATTAGACCATACCATGCTGTCCTTTTCAGGATGTTGTTTGAATCACTAATGAATGTCTGACAATTAGGGCAGAAATACTAAGGCTATTTTTGTAGAAGCAAAATGAAATAGGTTCAACTACTCAAAACTTTAGATTAAAAAAAAAAAAACTACCTCCAGGAAACATTTCAAGGATAAATTTACATTAATTTCCAGTTCACACTAATTTAATGCACTGAATCATTACCTAATTTTCTAGTCTTCTTGGCTTTTGTAACTATTTCAGAAGTTGTGCTATCTGAATTTAGAGTCACAGAATGTTAGAACTTCTAGATCCTTAATTTAGCAGATGAGGAAAGTGAGACTTAGAGAATGGAAACAGCTGAAAGAATCTTAAACATAGATATAGAGCAATATTTCTGTGGACCTACCACCTACTAGCTTTGTAACTAGAAAAGCCATGTCTGAGTATCAGTTTCCTTATCTATAAAAAGGGAGTGATAATACTCTACTACTGCTACTACTACCACTACAACTACCACTCTACCACCACCACTACCACCACCACCGATGTAGCTAAGTAGTATAGGAGATAGAGTACTAGACCTGAAGTCAGGAAAATTCAACTTCCCAAATTCAAATCTGGCCTCATTCATTCAGTTAGTTCTGTGGCTCGGGGCAAATCACTTAAACCTGTTTGCCTCAGTTTCCTCATCTGCAAAATGAGCTGGTGAAAGCTCCAAATAGCAGTCAGGCTAGACTGAAAACAACTGAACAATAAAAACTACTACTATCAATTGATCAATAAGTATTTATTTATTAAGAGAAGTGCCCATTATGTGTCAGGTACTTTGATAGCTAGGGACTAAGGATATGAAAACAAAAACAAAACAGTTCCTGCCTGTAAGAAAACTATGTTCTATTTTTTTTTTTTTGCCTTTTGCTGAGGCAATTGAGGTTAAGTGACTTGCCCAGGGTCACACAGCTAGGAAATGTTAAGTGTCTGAGACCAGATTTGAACTCAGGACCACCTGACTTCAGGGCTGGTACTCTATCCACTGTGCCACCTAGCTGCCTCGCCTATGTTCTATTAAAAGAAGATTCCTCTTCCTCAAGTCAAATCTGATCTTATACACTTACTAGCTGTGTGACCATGGACAGGTCCCTTAACCCTGTTTTCCTAAGTTTCCTGATCTATAAAATGATCTGGAGAAGAAAATGACAAATCACTCAAGTATCTTTGCCAAGAAAACCCCCAATGTGGTCGAGAAGTGTCAGACATCACTGAAAATCTACTGAACATATGAATGGGAATTGTAAAGTGATGGATCTCTAAAATAAAAAAAAATCTATAATTAAAAAAATATACAACCTGCTTGCCAGGTAACTACTATGGATTGAACAAACTTCTTAGTGAAAAAGTATACAGCTAGATTTGATTTTTCCAATAATTTTCAGTTTCTGAATATGCTTGATTTTTTCTTTATATCAATGTTGCCCAGTAGCCCTCTGGCCTATGTGTTTAAAAGAAAATGCAGGCATTGCTCTCCCATTACCAGAGTACTCCATTTGTCCTGCTGACTCCCATTATTAGGACTCAGCAAGAATGCTTTATCAAGTTTCCATCAGAACAGTTTGTAAAGTGAAATGCCAATAGGAAGAAAGTTAGACATCACTTGACCCATGTCCAGTCACTCATCTGTCAGTGGAGCTTAACGCCTGTAACACAAGCAGCCTCTGACTGCTGCTCATCTCTTATCACTGTCAGGACACAGATGAATGTATTTCATTTAAAAAATGAAGGGTTTATCAATGGACAAATAATTGCAGAGCAACTATTGATCCCACATCTCACTTAACATGAGACAACAGGGACTTGTCAAAATGGTAAACATTTAATCATTATGCACAGCAAACAGCAGGCTCTTAGTTAAACAGAGCAAAAAAGAAAACTGGGTTCTTCAAACAGACCATGGAGTCACCTGGTGAGACAAGTGGGATTCCCTCTGACTTTTTTTTTCAAGGAAAAGATGTGCTATCATCTAATAGATAGCCAGGAAGATGAACTCAACCTTCCATTTAGGTCTGTATGGTTTCTGCAGAAGACACATAGTCTAATAAAAAGGCCTTTTCCAGTTTCTTGTTTCATGATTCTGCTCCCTGTCCTTTTGGAAATTTACAGCTAATTATGTCAAGGAGAGTGTGAGGCCCTATTTTCCCTCAAGCAAACAACCAATCAATAAGCATTTGCTGACTGCCAATTATGTGCTAGGCATGTAGGTGCTAGTGATATTAGTACAAAAATGAGACAGTCTCTAGCCTCAGGGAGCTCACATTCTATAGTTGGAAATGATAAGAAAGAGAAAGAAGAAAGAAAGGAAAGGAAAAGAAAAGGGAAAGGAAGGAAGGAAGGAACAAAGGAACGAAGGAACAAAAGAACAAAGGAGAGGGGAGAGAGAGAGAGTACAAGATAAAAAATAAAGTCATGGAGCAAGTGGGAGGAGTAGAGTTAGGAAGGGTCCAGCAGCTCTTCAGAATCCTCAGATTCTAGCTGAATCATAGGTCCCTCAAAATGAAAGAAACAAACTCATGTATTTGAACTGAGCTTTGAAGGAAACTCAGGATATTAAGAAGTGCAGATTGAGAAAGGAATTCCAGGCATGAAATACAGTCTATACAAAGGTACACAGATGAAAAAAGGAGAAACAGCAAGTAGCCAAGTTTAGTTGGACCATAGGTATATGAAAGGGAAGTAATGTGCTATAAGACTGGAAAGATGGGTGGGAGCCAGAGCATGAAGGGATTTGAATACCAAACAGAGGAATTTACTTTGGATCCTTGAGATAATAGGGAGGTTATTGACTGTGGAGTAACATGTTCAGACCTTTGCTTTAAGAGTATCATATTGGCAACAATATGGAAGATGGATTAGAGGGGAATGACCAAAGGTAGAGAGATCACTAGGAGTTATTGTAACGGTCGACTTGTTTCCATAATCAAATATCCACATTACCCTGAAACTAAAATTATTAAAAGGCAGATTTTCCCACCACACCATCACACTAGAAGGAGTAACTACACTCTGAGCTTTCTAGGCAAGGAAGCTCCAGAAATGAAGTATACTAGTGCATTGTACCCCACCTCTGCAATTACATAAGGAAGTTAATGTGTAATTAATTCAAATGTTACCCACTTCTTGGGAGAAGAAATTCACACACCCCCCAGGAATTCCAGTGTGGAAAATGAGTGTAAGAGAATTACAGATTTTCAGGTTTCCCATGGAGTCTGACATCTACCATTTCCAAAATGGAGCTCAGTAAATTGTTAAACTTGTTTTCAACATTGTTGTCATTCATTGAGTCATTTTTCAATCTTGTCAGATTCTTTGTGACCTAATTTGGGGGTTTTTTGGCAAAGATATTGGAATGGTTTGCCATTTCCTTCTCCAGGTTGTTTTTGAAAATGAGGAAACATGAGGCAAACAGGACTAAGTGATTTACCCAGGGTCACACAGCTAGATTTGAACTAAAATAAATAAATAAATAAGACTTCCTGATTTCCAAGTCCAGTGCTCTATTCCCCATGTCACCTAGCTGCCCTTATTTTCTCCATTAATCTCCATAAATAGATATCTTTCCAATATTTTTTAAAAAGAGCTCCAGATGGATACCAGGGCGTGAACATGAGAACCCAAAATGGATCACAATCTGTTTTTAAAGGGCTTTGTTTGTTTGGACAATAGTGAAACTATATATCATAAATCAGAAACATAAAGTCCAAAGTCTCAGTGGTTTCCCACATCTAATCAGGTAAGTCATTTCTCCCAGGGGAGAGTGAGTGCAATATAGTGGATAGCGGGGTCAGGAAAACCTGGTTTGAAGTCCTGACTGATGCATATTAGCTATACAACCAATCATTTAAGGAGTCTCATTGGCTCCTTACAATTAATAATTCACAGAAAAGTTGTTGTTCATAGATGGAAGGAGTTTCTGCACTGAACTTCCTGACATTCCCCAAATCCAGGGGAAAAAAGATGAATGCATGAATAAATAAATGAATAAATAAACAAATAAATAAGTTAATGGCCAAATTAGCAATAAAAAACATGATTCTGATTCCTGGATTCTGAACTTCCTCTCAGAATAAATCCTTGAGTACAATGTAATCTTCTGAAAGATTTTTTTTTAATTTATATAGCACAATATGGACTTTCTGGATACTAACTTCAATTTGAATCAAAATGACTGTTTTGTGAAATGGCATGAAGTCAGAGTCTAAATATAAGACTTTTTTCATAATAGAAGCAGAGGAGAGTCTACCAAGTTCATATTCACTATCCCTTCTGAGGTTATCTTGGATTAGTGTATCCAAAAAAGAGTCACAGATAAAAAGAAAAGGCAAAATTTTATCTGGGGTTAGACAGAGAGAAACTGATGAGTTCAGGTCTGAAAAATCAGTGGAGGGAGAGGGAATAGAGGGAAGGCTGGATTTCAACACAGAAAACCTGGGTGCAAATTCAAATTCTGCCATATAAGTTGGACAAGTCACCTAAACCTTATAATTCCCAAGTTTCCTCAACATCTATTTACTTTCATGTTGAGGAAACAACCCAATACTATCAGAACTAGATAGATCATAAATTGGGTAATATTTGACAAAATAATTTTTAAAAAATTTAGTTTATTTTTAATACACATTTTTAGGAATTATGTTGGGAGAGAAAATCAGAGCTAATGGGAAAAACCATGGGAGAGATAAGAAAAAGAGAAAAAAGAAGTGAATATAATATGTGTTGATTTATACTCAATCTTCTTAGTTCTTTCTCTGATTGCAGATGGCATTTTCTTTGACAAAATAATTTTAAAATGCAATATAACATCATTGTTGTTTAATGATTTCAGTCATGTCTGAAATGACCCATTTGGCAAAGATACTGGAGTAGTTTATTATTTTCTTCTCCAGCTCATTTTACAGGTGAGGTAACTGAGGTAAACAGTATTAAGTGGCTTGCCTAGTGTCACACATCTAGTAAGAATCTGAGGTCAAATTTTGAACTCAGAAAGATGAATCTTCCTGATTCTAGGCTTGGCAATCTATCCACTGTGTCATCCAGTTGCTCATAATGTTAATTTATGTTTTTTTTTTCTATTTAACTTGTCTGGATTGTTGAGCACTCACGGAGCTTCCAGTTCTAAATCTATGATTCTATGGTCTTTTATCTATCTATCTATCTATCTATCTATCTATCTATCTATCTATCTATCTATCTATCCATCTATCTATCTATCATATATCTGTCTCTATATATTATGCCTATGCACATGTAGAGCATAGATGAGTGTGAGCATATATGTATATTTGTATGTTCTTATACATTTGTGCACACATAGATATAGAAACTGTATATAACTCCCCAGAACTGTGATTTCATTAGTGTGGTGAATGGATATAGTTTGGGAACTTTTCTGTATTTGGTAAACTTATTGACTTTTATAGAAATGCTTTGCATTAATTATATGTGGTTGCTTAATTGTGGATGGGGATAAAAAAGAGAACCTAGAACTCAAAAATTTTAAAAACAAAGGTAAAAAAATTGTTTTGATTGTAACTGAGGGAAAATATTAAATAAATAAAGCAAATATAACAAAAGAATAGAATTATGGGAATAAAAAATATATCACATAAAAAAAAAGCTCATAACCTTAGACAGCTGCCTGGCCTATTGATAGTTGAATAGTTTATCTGACCTCATTGAGATATAATGTTAGTGGGAAGATTAGAACTTAGGTTTTCTTCACTCCAAAACTGATTCTATCTATTATACCATGTTGTCCACATAACATACGTAATTAAATCTTGGACTATATTCTTTCTTTTTTTATTGAACTAAATATAAAATAAGAAAAAATAGAAAGAAAGAAAAGGAAAATAAAAAACACAGCAATCTTTGACTATATTAACATCGACATGCTTAGGGATGCTCCTTTAAAAATCTGGGTAATAATATAATATATTCACTTCACACTTTTACCCAGATGCCTTTGTTAAATTGTACCTGATGGTGTTTAGATAAGCAAAAGAAATAGCCTGGGGTTCTCAGTAACATCAACATTCTATCCCAGCTTTTAATACCCTAAATATGAATTTCTAATTTAGAAAAATACTTACTGTACACTTGTAGAATAAATGCACATATCTTTATATTAATGTCTGACTAATGTATGCAACTGAGAATAATGCTGGCAAATAAGTATTTCCTAAAATTTATGTAATCATTTGAAATTCAGAATGGATTGATTAGCATTCAAGTGATGCTACTGCTCAATATTTACACTATAGAGATTTGGCAGAAGCAAGTAATGGCACATAAAGTTGATGCTTGTCTTAATTAAATGTGGTATAATAGGTGTTATATGGGTCTTGTTTTGTTGTGTTTTGTTTTCCAGTGAGCAAAGCAGTTTAACAATGATCAGATATAATTCATTTTGAAGTTCTGAGCTTAAACTTAATCAATATGTATTTACAGCCAAGGAAGAAGTGAATATCATTTGTTATCTGGTAGCACTGGAATATAATTGCTTCAATAGCATTCATTTAAGTATATTTTAAATGGATAGGTTATGACAAATATATTTATTCACATTATACTAATATTGTCATTTTCCTAAGGGTTGCTACTCAGAAGTGATTTTTCAGAGATGATCTGAAATAAGGAAAAAACAAAATGAACTAATTATGTCAAGTTTCATCTGGGTGGAAATCTCTAATGGCATTGGGGCTTATCATATTGCCAAGGTTTTAAAATGAAATGATTGCCTTAGCTGTGACTTGAAATAATGTGACTCAATACTTTATAGAAGCAGTTGCTTAAAGAATTTGGTCTCAGATCCCATTTCATCAGAGAGCTCCAGAGTCCAAAGAGCTAAAGAACCTCTCTCATAAGCTACCAAATCAGCAATTCACCTCTGAGTCATCTCCTTCTACTTTACTTAAAATATAACATGACCAATTTTGGGCTGTGATTGCTGTTTGAAGAAGGAGGTCTATAAGTCACTGTTCAGTTGATACAGTCTGGGTTTATTTAGTTCTGGGCCTCCAGAATATTGGGCTTCCTGAAGCAATTTTTTGAATATCCAAGGTAAGAGCTGTTGTTGCTGCTGTTCCTGTTCAGTCATGTCCAGTTTTTCATGACCCCATTTGGGGGTCACAGAGAGAGAGAGTAAGACAGAGAAAGAGACAGAGAGACAGAGAAAGAGAGAGAGCTTTCCTCACATTTTTGTCAATGAGAATGCTTCCTGACCACATTTCCACCATCACATGCCATGATTTACAAGTATAAAAGTGTGGGACAAAATGAAGGATAGTATGGTCTTCGATACTAATTATGGACTGACTTTGTTGTCATCCCTATGGCTCAGTACATGACAGCTTTGAATTTGATCTCAATAGTTTTTCTGGGAGCCCTAAGCTAATCAGACTAGTGAGAGCAGCCCTAGCTCCAAAATTCAAGAATTGACCTGTCACATGGTTAATGCCTTGCATATTCTCGTCTGGATGCTTCACTTCAGTGGCATTCCCATACTTCCTTACATTGATGGATGACCTAGGCATGGCAATGCTTGGTTCTTGCAGTAATGCTCAGAGAGGGAAAGTTCTTGAATCAGAGAAGCACAGAATCAGAACATCCTAAAGAATATAGGAAGTCACCTAATCCTGACCAACAGCTCCTTCTGTGATATTTTTTGACAAGTGTCCATCTAGCCACTGCTCAAAGGCCTTTAGTAATGGAGTATCCATCACCTTCTGGGATCTTGTGGAATACTTGAGAATAATTCTCCTTGTTAGGAAGTATTTTATCTTATACTGAGCCTTATTCTCTGTCTTTGCCCACTCCATCAAGTGTTTTCATCCTATCTTCTGTGGTCAATGAAAACAAATCCAGTCCTTCTTTCACATGAAAGTTTTGAAAATACTTGAAGAGAATTATTATGTTCCTTCCCAAAAAAATCTTTTTTTAACATAGTTCAAACATTCCTATTCTTTCAGCTGGTTTTCATAAACCATAGGCAGATAGGCACAGTGGAGTCAGAAAGATCTGAATTTAAATCTGGTCTCAGATACTTACTATCTGTGTATCCTTGGGAAGTCACATAATCTCTGTCTGCCTCAGTTTCCTCATCTGTAAAATGGAGGCATCCCTGAGGGCTGTTGTGAAGGTCAAATGAAATTTCTGTGAAATGTTTAACACGGTACCTGGCACATAGTAGGTGCTCAATAAATGTCCGTTTCCTTCTTTCCATTGTTCACTTTAATCCTTTTGGTTAACAGCTTATATTGAACCTTCAGTCCATTAAGACCCTAGAGCTAAAAAATAACCATTTTATAGCCATTTCTCATTCACTTTGTACTTATGCAGTTGATTTTCCTTTAACGCAAGCAAAACACTTTCTAACCTTATTAAATCTTATCCCGTACAATTTGTCTCATTGTTCTAAACTGTCAAGCTCTTTTTTGGAACCTGTTTCTTTATTCCTCCAAGTTCCCTATCCTTTACAGTCATTGATAAGAATGTTGAGGAGCACAAACTCAAGGACAGATCTCTGAGGCACTCCATTAGAGACGTTCCCTCTTATTTCATGTAATGGATAGTCTTTGGATCTGATCATTCTATCAGTTCTGAATCCATTAAACTATGATATCCTCTAGCTCTTATCTCTGCATCTTCTTCACAAGGATCACATGAAAGATTCCATCAAATGACTTGCTGAACTTGCTGAACTGTCATGTCTATAGTATTTCTATATTCTACCAATTAAATTGGAGTGGACCTGTGCTAGTCCTTTTTATTCTTTTTTGAGGCAATTGGGGCTAAATGATTTACCTAGGGTCACACAGATATTCAGGTTCTCCTGACTCCAGGGCTGGTGCTCTATCCACTGTACTCCCTAGCTGTTCCTTGCTAGTCTTTTAAAGTTGTCTTCGACACTGAGTGACCTGATCAGCTATCATATTTAGAAAACCCATGTTTTCCTGACTGAGGCCAGCACTCCTCTACATCACACTGCTTTACCAGTCTAGTCATACAGTCAAGGAAAAAAAGATGAAAGGAGACCAGTATTAATGTGACTAGCTCTTAAGTGAAGTCATGATGGCTCTGTGGAACTGCTACTTCCCTTTTGAAGAGATCACAAACCATCCCTTTAATAATATATTCTAGAATTTTGGCCTATAGTTCAACCTATTTTTTAACTTCTTCTAAAAATCAAGAAAAACTTGCTTTTCTCCCAGCCTGTGACATCTTTTACATTCTTCAGGTTCTTTAAAGATCACCAGCAGATACTCAGCTATTACAACAGCCAGTTCTTTCAGGACCAAAGCTTATAGTTTCTTCTGATCTAGTGACTTGAACTCATGGAGCACAGCTAAATGCCATTGTCAATCTCACTGATCTTGAGTTTCTACTCTTTTAACAGTTTCTATTCATTCCTTCCCTTTGCAAAGAACATTTCCTTAGAAGAAAAAAAATAAATGCAATTAATCTTCTTGCCACCATTCATTCTTACCAGCCATCTATCTGAGCCATGATTCTCTATCTTTGAACTATCTTTAACCCTGAAATCCTTTTTTTGTTGTCCTTAGATTTTATCACCAGCCCCAGCTCGTTCTGGGATTTAGTCCTCCTGACATTATTCTTTCAGAATAGGGCTACTATTTTATATTCATTCTTTTTTTTTGAGGCAATTAAAGTTAAATGGCTTGCCAGGGTCACATAGCTAGTAAATATCTGAGGCTGAATTTGAACTCAGGTCCTTCTGATTCTAGTCACTCTGTCCATTGTGCCACCTAGATGACACTTTTTCTATTCATTCTTAGTTACCTGTGTTTGCTCTCATCTTTCCTTATATGACTTTAAAAAATCTTAGCATACATATAAATCTCTTTAATCAGCTACCCCTTTTCTTTGTTGAAATAACTTGTGTGTGTCTAGAATTTCGTTCTTGAGAGCTACCCATCCCTTTTGGACCTCATCCTGAAAAATATTAGCTCTTTGGATCCTTCTTATGAATCCTGTAAAAATCATTTCTCCCAAAATCTAGAACTTATGACAGCATCTACCTTACTTCAATCTCTGTATAATGGAATATTAACTTGTTCCCAAGGTTTCTATCATTCTCTCTGGTGATCAGAATCAGATTCTTCTCCTTGTCATTTTTTCCTACCATTTAAATTGTCTTGCTCAACTTAGCACATCTCATTAGTGACAACTAAATCTTCTAACACTAAATTAAGAGCCCAGATGGATTTCCCTTACTCCAGTGATATGGATTAGTGTAATTGAATCTCTCACCTTTCAGTTTAAATACACTCAATTAAATCTAAAAACCTTACAATCAAGAAATGTAAAAGTCATTCACATACACACACACATCCTCGTTAAAGGATGAGTTTTTTTTCAACTTTTCATTTCAAGGATATTTTGGCCTAAATATATGTGTGTACACACATACACATATATATATACACATATATGAATATATACATACATGTATACATATATACACTTGTGTGTGTAGGTAGATAGTGTACTAAGAACTATAGCAAACCTTGAACCTGGAAAGAGAACATCATTTCATCTCTATCACCCTAACTCTGACTTTCTCATATTAACAGGTGAATTTGGTGCCTCTAGTAATCAAGGTCCTACCCAGCTCACCCTGTGTTTTCCTAACTAGACCTCATGGGCTCTAAAACTTAGAACTAAGTGGAGGCAAACAAAATAGTCAGCAATGCAGCACAACATGCAAACAAAAAATGCTACAACTCATTATAAATGCCAGAAAATCTTGTTTTAGATGGCTTGTAGGTATTTGTTTTGCCATAAGGAAAGCAGTAGGATTTATAGCAAGACTGAAGAGGCCAAATTTTCAAGAATAAAGCATAGAATGTTTAAGATCCCATCTTCACATCTGGGGTGCACAAACAAATGCTTCATTCCAACTTTGTTGACAGCAATTCTGGCAAAAGATCATTGCTATCTCATATCTTGCACTGAATGTTTCTCTCCATGGCCAGTGATATAATTCTCATAAAAAGGAAGCAACAGCAAATGAAAATTAAGGTTTTGAGACTATAAAGAAGGGGAAGAGGAAAGATAATGACAATCATTATTATGGCAGCTAGGTAGAATGAGGGACCAGGAATCAGGAAGACTTGAGTTCAAAATTAGCCTGATACCCATAAAACCATGGGCAACTGCTTCAGTTTCCCCATCTCTAAAATAGAATAATAAAAATAATAGCACTAACTTCCCAGGATTATTATGAGGATAAAATAAGGTAATATTTGTAGTGTTTTGCAAACCTTATAGTGCTGTGTAAACACCAGTTATTATTCTCATGCTTTTGAACTTAACCTTCCACATTCATGAAGTCAGAGAGCCAAAGGCTTATTTATGATCAATTCAATTCACCAAACAGACATTATTTATCCTCTATGTGGGAGCCATGGCACTGTGATGACTTGAGAAAAGACAAAGAAAGATAACACATAGAACCCTCAAGGAACTTAAAATCTAATAGAGAATAATGGTCATACATTTCCTTTTTTGAGACATAGTTCTACAGTATGTAACATGAAAAGGATCTTGTGGATTTCAGCTATGATGCAATTTGATCAAGTCAGACTTTAACTTTGATCTGGAGCAACTAGGTAGCTCAATGGTTAGAATGTTGAATCTGGAGTCAAGAAGTTCTGAGTCCAAATCCAGTCACATATACATACCAGCTACATAATCCTGGGCAAGTCACTTAACCTCTGCCTTTATATGTTATTTCATTTGATTTGATCCTTACTGGTAGTTGAAAAATTCATCCATCCTTGGCCAATGAAGTGGTGATTCACCTTATCCAGGCGATCAGCATAGTCCATTGTGGGACCCATACACTAAGTCTTTCTAGCTTGGTGAAACCTGTCTAAACTTGTACTCCCCTGAAAAGTCTTTGAGAATTACAAGGATACTTCCATTCTGAAATAAGGCATCAAAGAAAGATTTGAATAGATGGGGAGTTATAAATGCAGGTTTTCCCCAAAGTCCTAATGAAATTTTAAGGTGAATTTGATTTTAGGTAAAGTTTATCCTGTTGGTTTTAAAAACTTAAAACTGCACTGAGACTTCCATGTAAATACCATGAGAGAATATGGCTTCTAGCTCTAACCTGTGCCCTGCTTTCAGAAAAGCAGAATTTTTTTTAATGTAAAGCATTGTCTCTCCCCCATCTGTAAAATGCTATTTCTCCTCACCTTAGGCGAAATTTCCCTGGCTTCCTTTAAGACTCAACTGCAATCTTCTACAAGAGGTTTCTCCCAATCCCCCTAACTACTAGTGCCTTCCCCTCTCAAATTGCCTCTATCTATTTTGTATAGATCTCATACATGTATAATTGTGTGCATATTGTCTCCTTCAGTAGCCTGGGAGCTTCTTGAAGTGAGGGACTAATTTTTGCCTTTCCTTATATCTTCAGAACTCAGCTTAGTGTATGGCATGTGGTATAGACAGACTGAATGAAGCCTTTGAAATAAATAAATTACAAAAGAGTATAATTGTTCTGTAGTAAGGTTCCTCTTGGGCTCCTTTCCATTGTGATCATTCCTCAAGCATTCAAGGTCTAATTAACAAAATATATAGATTCAATTTACCAGTATCTTCACAGGAACACACTTCCTACAGGTGCATTTTTTTTTTACTTCAAACAAATGTTTTGTGGGTTTTTTTTTTAATTTTGCCAAAATGGAAAATGTAGGTCTGGCCATTTATTTTACATAACGATTTGCCATAGGATTCCTGTAGACAATAAAATAAATTCTTGGGCTCCAGAGTTATGTAGGCAATTTTTTTTTACTTCTGGGGGCTGTTCTTTCCCCAATAAGACGGTTGGCATAGAATAACCTCTGATATATGACTCTATACTCCTCTAAACTCCATTCTAGAAGGGTTTAACTTCTTATAATTTGATTTTTCTGGAGGCCACATTGGGTGATAGAAAAAGCTCTGAATTTTTTAAATAATATTTTATTTTTCCCCAATTACATGTAAAAACAATTTTTAATATTTGTTGTGGGTTTTTTTTAAGTTTTGTGTTTCAAATTCTATTGCTTCCCTCTTACTCTCCCTTCTCCCTGACATGACAAGCAATCTGATATGTGCAATCATGTAAAATATTTCCATATTAGTCATTTGGGGGGAGTATGAAGAAAGAAGGAAGTAAGGAAAGGGGAGGGAAAAGGGGAAAAAGTATGCCTTGGTCTGTATTCAGATGCCATCATTTTTTGCTCTGGAGACAGCAGTTTTTATCATGAGGGCTTACAGATTATCATGGATCATTGTACTGCTAAGGATAGCTAAATCATTCTGTTGATCATCATATAATGCTGTTGTTACTGTGTGAAATGTTTTCCTAGTTCTGCTCACTTCACTTTGTATCAGTCCATGTAAATCTTCCCAGGTTTTTCTGAAGTTACCCCAAAGAGCTCTGAATGTTGAAGTAGAGACTATCAGTTTAAATCCTATTTCTGTACTTTACTAGCTGTACAAACTTAAGCAAGTCACTTAATCCTTTTTTCCTCATCTCTAAAAAGGTTTGGATTTCATGATTGCTAAGACTTCTTCCAGGTTTCTGTCTCTAAACCTGCAAACTTTCCAGAAATATATAATATCCTATATACATCTGTGCACATATTTGGAATAAATTATTGATTAGTTATGCTCCATCCACTGCATCACAAAGAGAAATAAATATCTCTAGAAGAGATTATGCATTTAAAACCTTGATCTCCTTCAATGGACACTCTCCAATTTGGATAGCTCATTCAGTGCTATAGAAAGTTTCTTTGTGGGCAAGCACAAGGTAATGCTTCATTTACACAACATGACTGTGATTTTACCAAGCAAAGTAAATATTGCTTAGTATCCTGCCCTGAAACTATCTGACATTCCTTAACTTTGTACTGTTCATTTTCTCAGTGATTTCTAATGAATTATAATCCCATTTTTCTAATGGTGAGATCCTAAATGTTTTTAAAGGAAATCAAACAAACAAATATGTTGAATTCCTATTATAATAGCTCACATTCATACTATTCTTTGTTATTGTTGTGTAGTCACGTCTGACTCTGTAACTCTGTGGGCCATACTGACCATGCAGTTTTCTTGGCAAAAATAGGGAAGTTATTTGCCATTTCCTTCTCCAATGGATTAAGGCAATCAGAGGTTAAGTGATTTGCTCAGTGTCACACAGCTAATAAGTATCTAAGGCTGGATTTGAACTCAGGCCTTCCTGATCTAGACCCCAGTGTTCTATCCACTAAGCCATCTAGCTGCCTCAGTGTATTCCACTTTATATACAGTAATAATTTGATACACACAATAACCCCATAAGATTATTATCCTCATTTTACATGGGGGGAAACTGATGCTTCATAATGGATTTAGTGTTTTGTCCATGGTCATGTAACTTAGTAAATGTATCAAACAGGATTCAGATTCCAAGTCCAGCACTCTCTCTATGTTATCATGTTCCCTCCAACTATAGATACATAGATATCTGGGATCTGCAGAGCTGATTCTGCGCCTTCTGTTATTATATAGAATATAAAGGAGGAAAAAGAATGGTGAGCAAGGCAAGGGAATTGGCTCATTGAACCAGGTTTCTCCAATGAGAAACTACAAAGAAACTATATAACAATAACATTTGTTCATTTGTAAATGAAAGCCGCTTTATTCCTCTTTTTTAGACTTTGTAAATGCTAAAAGTGTTATCTAATCAATAAAATGAAAGTTAACTTTTCAACTTATGGAAACTGAAAGTTCTATTGCCTTTTTCTATTTGTTGTTCAGTCATTTTTCAGTCATGTCCAACTCTCTGTAATCCCATTTGAGGTTTTTTAGCAAAGATACTAGAGTGGTTTGCCTTTTCCTTCTCCATCTCATTAAAAAGGTTGTGACTTTTAGTATGCATTTGAGGTCTGACTCCAGGCCTGATCCATTTGCCACCTAGCTGCTTCTCAATGACTCATGGTCACAGTAATTCATGCATTCATTCAATAATCATTATTGTAGACTCTTGGCTTTAAGAATTACAGTTATATAAGATTTAAATTACTTCAAGTAGTCCTAAGCTATGGATGTCATTAAAATGTTGCCACCTTTTTCTCATGCAGTTCATCTTAAAACATGGCAGAATCTAATAATTTAATAATTGTATCAAGCAAGTTACCTATAGTTCCAATATCAAAGTGTTTGTGTGTGTTTAGAGCAAATCTGCAATAAAGAATATATAGTCATCATTATTGTAGGCCTTGGGAGAGATACAAAAGTAAATTAAACTCTACCTTCAAGGAGCTTCCACTATAGTAGTAATCAGACAAATAAAGTAGATCTCTTCTTATGAAGACAGGGGAAAAGGCACATTCTATTAGAATTTTACCCATTGATTAATGTCTAAAATGTGGCTTACTTATTATCTTTGCTATTTAAAATAATAATCACTATACATGTGTATATACATGGTTAAGAAATTTTCCACAATAATTTCTTATATAATCCTTCAGGTGGTATTGTTGTTGTTGTTGTTGTTGTTGTTGTTGTTGTTTGAGGCACTGGAGTTAAATGACTTGCCCAGGGTCACACAGCTAGTGCCTGAGGCTAGATATGTACTCAGATCCTGCTGACTTGAGAGTCAGAATTCTATCCACTGTGTCACCTACCTGCCCCTCTGGTGTGATTTTGATACTGCTGTTTTGGTTCTACATTTTTATGCTTGACACTTTGGCCAAAAAACCCCCCAAAAAAAACAAAAAACAAAAACATATCTCACTTCCTAATTTGGGAACAGCAGGCTAATCTACAGACTCTCTTTATTTCCTCAGTAGAATTGTTTAGTTGGTTGTTGTCCTTCATTCTCAAAGAGTGCTAAAATGGCATAACTATATTAGAGTGAAATTACAGTGTATTGGATTGTGGCTGATCAGACCAATATGAGCTCAGAATGCTCTACCACAGGTCATACACACGTAGTCCCTATGAACATTGGGGCAGCTTCTCACATTTCCTTTGGGCTGATTACATTCTTATAAGTGGGTTACAATCAACAAAGCTGTGTTTCACCATGCCCACTTAGGGGCAGATCTAGGGGTAGATAGCAAGGAGGTACCCAGAGGCAGTAGAAAGGGGATCTGAATTTAAATCCTAACTCTGCTACTCTCTCTCTTTGTCAATGTAGAAAATTCACTTCATCATTTTGGGTCTAGGGTTTTTTTTATCTATAAGATACAGAAGTTAGACTGTATGATGTCTTTTAATCTTCCAATTCTATAATCCTCTGGAAGGCTGTCATAAAACAACTCCTTTGCATTTGTTTTGAATAGGCAACCTAGAAGTAGGTTCTGAGATGGTTGATAAGCCTGGGCAAGTTATATGCTATATACACACACATTTTAAGATCTTTAGCAGAAAGATTGTCTTAGGAATCTTTTGTACTCCCCTCCCACAAGTGTCCAAATGCCTCATGTGAAGAACAAAGATCCAGCCTTAGAGTCAGAGGAACTTCTGTTTAAATCCCACCACACCTACAGGCTGTGTGATCATGGGTAAGTCACTTAATCACTCAGCAACTTTCCAAGACTATAAATCAACAAATATTGATAGGAGTTACTTCATGAGAACACTCCATACCAACGAAATGAAGGATTAAGATAAAGGGAAGTATCTACCACAGAATCAGTTATATATTAATTATTACAGAACTTTCGAGTCTTAAGGGGCCATAGGACAATCCTGTCTAATCCATGCCAGAAAAAGAAGCTTCTCTACAACATGACCAATGAGTAAAAGTCAAGTCCCTACCTACTTACCATGAAACTTACTATG